>CAUYRT010034351.1:0-62180 GCA_963574885.1 Lepilemur ruficaudatus | reverse complement strand
CACAGCAACCTCAAACTCCTGGGCTCAAGCAATCCTTCTGTCTCAGCCTCCCGAGTAGCTGGGACTACAGGCATGTGCCACCATGCCCGGCTCATTTTTTCTATATATATCTTTAGTTGGCCAATTAATTTCTTTCTTTCTATTTATAGTAGAGACGGGGTCTCACTCTTGCTCAGGCTGGTTACGAACTCCTGACCTCGAGCAATCTGCCCGCCTCGGCCTCCCAGAGTGCTAGGATTACAGGCGTGAGCCGCTGCGCCCAGCCAACAACGAAGTTTTTAAAAGATGCTTTTCTGGTCCCAGTTACTGTTTTTAGCATTTTATTTCCTACTTTTGCTAGTCCCTCCTTTGATTTCATTCCTTTTGCTTTTTTTTATTAATTTTTTTTTACTTAAAAATGATTTTTGTCATTTATTTGTATATTTGATTTCATTCCTTTTGATTATGGTTCTTGATTGTGCCTGGCCTTCACGTGTCTGAGTAAAGATGTCATGCAACTTCGCGGAGCGTTGGTGGTGGCAGTGGGCACACCACACATTTTAGTGAGTGCTGCTGCCTTATAGGACAGTTTCCTGGGATTTGGCCATGTTTTAGAACTGGGTCAGTGAATTGTTCATTCTATTAGGTTCATCTCATTACTGATATATGAAAGATGTTCTAAAAATTGCCAGATGCTATTTTAATGATGTTTCTGGTATTTCTTTATGTAGTTTTTTTTTTTTTTCTTGTGGTGTTTAAGACCATAAAGTCAACATTTCTAGTTGGGTCAAAATTAAGCTTTTCACTTGTGAAAGGTAATATGTTGGTGTTTTCATTAATGTGATCTCAGAATGAATTTCAGGTGGCCTGTGAGGACATGCCGCTTTGGCCTCAAAAATATGAAATGCGTTAATTTGATGGTAGTTTCCGTAGCTAAGAATTATTTGATCTTGTTGTAGGGATTGGAACCTTATATTCTAACACCAGATCTGAGACTCATCTGACACGTAAGCCTCGCCAGGACTCAAGGCAGAGAGTTGCAATTCAGGGCTGCCTCGGGATAGGGTTTGGCTGCCACAGCCGTAGATAACAAACCAGACTAAACATACCCTCTGGAGTGGGGTTTCCAAAATTGCTAGTGTTCTCCTTAGGTATTATTAACACATTGAAATAAGACCAAACCTCTCCTACACCCTTTCCCTGAACCTCCTTCTAAATATGGATTTAAAACAATTTTGCTAAGCTTCTTCATGACTTCTGTATTTTTCTTTGGCATTTTGTAACATAGCTAATTTTACACCAGGGAATTTCAACCATTAGCTAGTCCAAAGCTGCATATTTTTTCCTATGTTGGGTATTTCTATTTAGAATAATCAGTTGGTATAAGGCTTACAGGGCACAGGTGCGACTACGCATGTTAAGACGCAGCACGCACAGGGACAGAAGTCAGAGTGGCAGGAGGTGGATTTATAGAAGCTTAATAGGAGCTGGTTGTACTCCATGGTCTCCTGCCTGGCGAGGGAGGGTTTCTAGCTAGCTTAATGCAAAGTGAGCCTCAATTAATATTTTCTCATCAATTTGAACTGCTCAGGCATAGCGGGGAAGTTGCAGAAAAATTGGTGCTGGGCAGGGAGCTGTTGAAGGTGAGGCTGTTGCCACGGTTGCACACACTCTAGCTGTGGCTTGGCGTGTAAGTATTTATAAAAAGAACACACAGAGCCCAAGATACTGGCCGTCCACACAGAAAAATAGTTGTAGATTTGAAGAATTTATTTGCTTTTTATTTTTGTGGCAAGTGGCTCAGGAGAAAAAGCAATGAGCTCCTGGCTGGTTTGGCGCTAAGAGTTCTCAGCTTCACGGAAAGAAAAATCTGAATTTGCTTTTATGGCTGACTCTGGGAGCCCTGAGAGCTAATGCATTTGCTATTGCTGTTCCCAAAAGACGCGTCAGCCTAGACTGTCCACCTCCAACAGGACTGGGCAGCAGCTGCCAACAGCAGGGGCAGCTGCCTCCCAAAGACAAAAATGGCAGATGACTTTCTGCTCCCAAACCTCTAACCCGGGAACTTTGAAGGTACAGTGGGACATATGAAAAGAAAGCTTGGGTTTGCGGAGTGCGGTGGGAAAGACTATAGAAGCTAATGGAAACTGGGCCTAATGGAAATGCTCACTGCTGGGCCCACTGAGACGCAGGTCCAAATTAGCATGCTGGCAGCAGAGCCGGCAGATCCAAGTACTAACAGCAAATTCTGGGGAGAAGAAAGATCTTGTGTTAGCAATCGAGCTAATCATCCCTGACCCCACTCATTAACATACTGCCCAGGCCTCCACCCCTCCCTGCTCCCTTCCGCGAGATGTGAACAGCTTTTCCCAGCTTCTTTTCCATCTGCTGAAATAAACAATAGCCTTTGTAACCAATGGAAAAAGCAGCAGCAGGTGAAGAACTATTTTTAGGCACGCTGAAAGCTCAGCGTTGATTACTGTATTTCCACACCTAAAACACTCAAGATTTGAGGCTAAAAAAATTGATTTTTTTGCCGGCTTCTGAGCAAAATATCTACTGTTTTCCACACTCTGGCTTTCTGCCTGACACTTTCATCTGTCACCAGGGCAGAACATCACTCAGGTCACTACCCCTTTATGGTACCTCTTCCAGCTCACCTGATGGCATTTTCTAACAATTACTGCTCTTCTTTTTTTCCACCTCTCTCTTTACCATAATGTTCACGGGGTTAGGATCATTTGTTTATGGGGTTTTGATGTGCACGAGGTCCACGGTTCATTCCCCATTTCCCCTCTGTGATGCCCTCGTATATGCATCAGGAGTACTTGCTGTATCATATTGAGAACTTAAGCGTTAATGGGTCTTACGCATTATCTCGTTTATTCTGCAGAATAAATCTGCCAGGTGGTGGCCTTATTCATGTTACAGAGGAAGGACCAGGGAACCAGGGTTGGGAGAGCAGAGGAACCCGCTCGGCTGACCTAGCTAGTCCCGACAGAACTTGAATCTGAACCCAGCTTCTGACCCAAGACCTCACTCTGTCTTTGAAGACCTCGGCCGCTCTTGCCAATTCCACCTCAAACTGTTGTTGACTGCAGGGGCGGGGCTCCATTTTTCTTTTGATGTTTCTTCTAGCTCTTTGATTCTATCATTAAGTAAATCTCTTTGAGTACAGTTTTCCCTTTTTTGAAATGCTGCAGTAATGACCAGTAATAGCTAGGATGTCAGATGCCTGTCATTTTTCCTTTTCTAATCGAGACAAATCCATTACGGTCACCGCTGCCTGTCTCTCTACCGCCAGGGTGCCTGATTTAATTGCCCTCACCCTACACTGTGGTTGTGACGCTGAATCTTAAAAGAGTCGTGCTTGTTGGCGCGTGAACACTTGGCTCGTTCTGATGGCTCACGCTAACTCGCACGTTGCTCCTTGGTCTGGCCCCCGTTTGACTGCTAGTTGCTTCCCCATGATCCCTTTCGAGACTCAGGGACTTTATTCTGAGATGTCACCTACTGAAGGTCCTTGCGGTCCCCTTGTCTGGTACTGTGCCAATTCATTGTTTGGGAATAAAAGAATCCTCCATCTGTGTCCTGATCCAAGGTGCTTTAATCCTCCTCATCCCCCTGCTGAGTTTCCTAAAAGGGACCCCAGGGAGCAGCCAGGGAGGGACTCTCAGCTTGAGGACAGACGGAGACCTGGTCTGGTCCTGTCCTGCTGTCCGCTCCCAACAGCATTTCTCCTACCGCAATTCTGCTGTCCCTGAGGCCCTGCTCAGAGATTGCGATGTCTCGAGACGCAGAGGGCAGAGAAAAGGAGTGATTCCAGGGCTTGCTGGTGGCCAGAGCTTGGGAGAAGTTGCTCAAGTGTGCTGTGAGGATGGTAGGAAAATACAGACGATTAAGAAGACTTTACTCCTCTCTACCCTACCTATCCGCCAGTCATCTATAAATGTGTTTGTGCCAATTAGAGCCTGTCAGTTGCAAGCAACAGAAATAGACTCTCATTAATTTAAGCAAAAAAAGACTTCACTGGAAGTGGCAGGGCAGCTCAGAGAAATTGAAGCTGAGGCTGAGCAACCAGCCGCCGGAGGAGAGGGACCAGGCGGCTCTGGGAAGCAGGAGCCAGTGACAGGACTTTCCTGGGCTGCCCTTGGACAACCCAGCCTTTGTTCCCTCGCCAGTTGCCTCACAACGTGAATTAGAGGGGGGCTGAATGTCCCAGCTGCATCCTGGGCCACCTTGGGGCATGCCTTGATGGATAGCTCCACTCAGCCTCCCTGGGGGGAACCTTGGTGCTGATCCCAGGTGAAGGGCAGGAGGAGAGGCAGCAAAGCCAATGTGTGTCCCCACACAATGGGTTTGTCCCAGGTTCTGTGAATTCTATGGAAAGCATTTCACGGCTGTCTACACTGCTAGGCCCTTCAGAACCAGTGACAGTATCAGGTGGGCAAGCACCTGCTGGGAAGTGCAGTGCTGCACCATGTCGGGTGACTCTGGGCAGGCAGGTGGGGCACATTGTGGCAGGTGAGGGGTACCAGGTAATGAAAATACCACAAAAGGGAAGCCTGAAAGAAAACCGTGTGTAGGTCCCGATGGGGAGGGGGTCATTCAGGGAGGGTTGGTAGCAGGTGTGAGGGGCTGAGATTTAGCATCCAAATGCCCATCTTTTTAGGGCAGATCTGGTGTTCTCCCAAGTGGGTCTGTCTCAACAGAGTGCGTGGGGTGAAGGCTGCTTTTCAGGACTGGCCCAGGGCACGATTGCCAGATAAGAGGAATGCATTTTCACGTGTAAAACTCTTGCCCTTTCCTCGTGATGATGGTCTCCACTACAGTGTAGGGTATGGGATACTCTTTTTGTTATCTCTCTTGTAAAGTGCCTTCAAAACCAGGACTCTGATACTTCATTCACACCGTGGCACGAGCAAGCTGGAATGGTTTAGTGCGGAATGTGTACGTTTTTCACTGGGAATAGAAGCCCAAGCAAAGGGTTGAATCTCCAGCTGATGGAATCTCCTTAGGACATATGCAAGAGGAGGTAATAGCTCAATTTGTTGTGTGGGGTGTAAGACTCGCCTGGGAGTTAAGCTGACAATTTTGATGCCATTGCTTAAGAGAAGATGCGAGAATAGTCAGCAGAAAGGGAAGAGTTAAGACTCATTCTCATCCACTGTGTAGAAGCTATAATGACCCCAGGTGTTGGAAATTTTCTGTCATCACGTTGTAGGCTATAAATATAAAACTCTCCTTGTTATCATCTCAGTTGCTGTAGTCCTCGTGCAATCCCACGATATTCTTAGCTAAAGTCGGTGGTGTATTGGAGCCGGCTCCTACTAGCTTGTGAGAGTTCTGTGCATCTTGGCGTTCGGTGACATCACATCAGTAGCTGAAAATTGGGCATGGTGGGAGCTTTTATGCCGTCGAAATTGGAAACCCTACAAATCAGGATTTTTTTCACCAAGAGAGTTTGTTGTTAAACATTTGCCTGAATATTACTGGATATAATTCATTTTGATGTATTATGATTATATATTTAATGCTTTCCCTCCTATGGAAGATAACATATTTTAATGTGTAGTACTGATGAGCATATAAATGTGTAAACTTTCCAAAGCATCTTTGTAGTCAACCTTCAATACTAGCTCTTTTACCTTAAAAGAAAAGGAGGAGAAAGGAAAATGCTATTTTCTGATTGCAGTAGAAATAAATCCCGAAATGACGGTGGATTAGAAGTTGACAGTGTTAGCCAAGACCTTTCCAACGGGCTGTTGTCCTCCATCCTTTTCTCACCTCCTCTTTTCTGGTCTCTTACTGGAAAGAATTACAAGTATCAGTGACCTGTTAAATTTAATGAGTTCGGGACAGCATATGCTTCGTTCACGGATTTTGGCCTCACGACACAGGTTAGCAGAGACACATTATCGCTTGGTGGGAAGGTGCTTACTGTAATTGCAAGCACATTTTCAACAGAGAAAGATTTTGCAAATTAAAAAAAATGTTTGTGGAACAATGGGAATGGAGGAAATGGGTTATTCTGGGGCAAAGTGTACTATTTGAAGAAATGTGTGTAGCTTTTACATTCCAATCAGAGAGGAGTAATGTGCCAGGTCATAGATAATCAGAGCACTTATGTAGAGATGTTTACATCTGTTATAACTTGCTTTTATTATCATAATGACCATTACGCATATGCTTAGAATTCCCAATGCAAGATTAAGGATTTAAAAAAAAAGAATTCTTTGGAAAACTAGATATTATAAAACACTTAAGTCATTTGACATCTCTGAGGCAAAGTAATAAAAAAAGTAGAGAAATGGGATAGCTACAATGACTTTGGACAGGTTCAATTCAGCACTTACAAGTGGCACAAAAATTGTAGTTATTTCAAGCACTCAAAAGATCTGCAAAAAGAAAGCCCTAAATAATCAGAATGCAGAACCACGCAAGTGTTACTCCAGGAATAGTATATGCTTGAGCTTAAATAAAAGACGATTATCTCCATTTACACAGTGGATAGGTGATTCTAAGTGGTAGAATGAATTACTTCAAACTTGCAACTTACATAATTTGCTTAGCTTTTATTGTGCACCTACTGTGCCACATACTGTGCCAAATCCTCAGGTTGCAACCATGATCATGGCACAGTCCTGTATCTAGGTTGATGGGAAAGGCACTGCACCAATAAATGGAAAGAGAAAAAATACAAATACAGGAATGAAAGAGGAGAACTCAGTGCCTCCCCAGTACACTAAAATGATACCTTAAATTTTACTGAGCAGTTAATTCATTTATAGTTGTGAGGATCCTTTTTCTAATACAAAAAGGCTGTTGATATAAAATAGTGTATTTCCTTTTCTTTGTTTTCTTTTTATAAATGTAAATCATGTCCTTTGTGGAACAATTAGAACCTTTAGAGAAAGAAAAAGAAGATAAGTCACTTGTACTCTCCCAATTCAGAGATGATCACCTTTAAGCATGTTTCTCCCAGAACATTCTTTGTATGTATATGTAAATGTATGATAGGTTTCAAGTTGGAATCATTTACATATATCATTTTAGACTCTGTCCTTTCCATTAAACTTCTCATGAGCATCTCTGCATGTCATTAATTATTGAACAAATTGCTTTTTAATCATCAACTGATATTTCATTGTACAGACATATTGTAATTCTCAAACATTTCTTCTGTTAGACTTTGAGGCTGTTTCCAATTTCTTGCTATTATGTTATAGATATCTTTCGTGTAGATATCCATAGATACCCTATATAAAAATCTTTATGCACATTTATGAATACATCTTTACCATATATTCTTAGAATTACTGAATCAAACCATTATTATAATTGTAATAGTTTTTGATATTATACATATTTCCAGATTGCATTCTAGAGGAATTTCCCAGTTTATACTCCTACCTGCAATCATGTGAATATTCTTAAAGTATATATTTTAGTATTAGTGTAATACACACAAGTGGGGAGGTTGCGTTCTGAACAAGTGTTCTCCAATTGTCAGTTTTTACACAGGTGAAGGAAGTTTGCCCTTGCAGTTCCTGCTGCCTGCTTTGTCCTCGCCGGGGTCCCTGCTCCCTGGTTACGTTCAGCCCTCGCCTCCCCCATCACCTCCTTACTGAGGCCGTCTTGGAGCCCTCTGACCGCTTCTTAACCTGTTTTGTTTTTCTCCTTCTCATTTGCATTTTTGGCGTTAAATATTTATTGTTTGCTTACCGATTGTCTCTGGCCTACCGCATGTAAGTTCCATGAGGACAGGGAGCTTGTGTGGTTTGCTGTGGACCCTGAGTACCTGGCCCGTGCCCGGCACAGCGTGCGTTCAACAGACAGATGCTGGATGGATGTGCCAATAAAGCACGGTCAGAATACTTGTGGAGTTTGGTTGATTCTATATTGTTTATTTTTATTCCTCCTGAGACCCCGAGTGTAATGTTGTGTAACAAGCATCTGTCAGATGTTTAGTTCGTCCTATTAGCAGCTCAGAGATGGCTGGCTCGAGCCTTTTTCTCCGCCAGTTCTGGTGACTGCACAACTGCATAGATAGGCATAACGGGCTAGGTCGGCATCAGCAAAATGCGGATACAAATTTATGGTTATTTGACTTATCAGTTTTGATGTTTGGGATTCTGAATTAAACTGATATAACATTATGTTTTTTCGCATTGTAAGCCATCTGTGTTTACAATGCTTTTCCAAATCATTTTTTTTTCTTTTTAAAATTATTTATTACAGATTTTTCTTGGTGATCCAAGCAATACACTACTAGTCTGCACTTGTTGGGACTTGTTTAGTCATCCCAACTTCTTGGAATAATGCCTTAAAATTAGAAGGTGAAAATTGTCACACCCAGGGCAGGATTATTGGGTACATAACCCCTGGTTGTATTTACCCACTGCAGGTTTTTTAGATGGCACGGAAAGGAAAGATATAGAAAGAGCAGGAGCTGCCTAAAGTTACAGATCCAGGCAGCAACAGAAAAAAAAAAAAAAAAGATTAGAATTCATATTGTCAAGGAATTGGTCCACCACTTGGTCTCCCTGCAAAGTGGCTAAAGGAGTGGATCCCCCCACACAATTTCTTTCTGGTTGATTACCTTGGGGAGGTCCAGCCCTCTTTTCCCCAACTGTATTTCTCAGGACTGTGTCCCATATAGTTGTTGTGCCCACTTGGCTTTCACTTGGCACATGGGCTCGTGCAAGCTCCTGACGGCTCTGTCTGCATTCTGATAGGAGCTCTGCAGAGTCAGGAGTGACAGCTCTTTTCTCACTGTTCTCCCCAGTGCCTTGCGCAGGGCTTGGCACAAGGTCAGCTCCTAGGAAATATTTAACTGAGTGAATGAAAGAAGCTCAGAGTAAAAGTGTTCCACGAGGCCAGATGAAGTAATCTCTCTACCAACATTTACGCAGGGTGACCATACTTCCTGATTTTAATGGCACCCCTTTTGCTCTAAAAGTGTCCAGGTTTGGATGACAAATTACAGAGTCATCCTACATTTCCAGGTACTATTTACAGATTGATGAATGTATTTGCAGTGGCTAAAAGAAGGTGCAACTCAATTTGTACAAAATACATGGCCTATTTCTAGGGCATAGAAGAGCTTCAATTGTCCCAAAAGGACAGGTCAAGAGGGATCTATAATGTTGTTGGGCGCAACCTTGATCATGTCCCCTTATTAACTACAACTTACTACTTTGGTAGCAAATACTCTGGGCTTCTTGCTTGTTCAATATCCAGTCCCATTTGAAATGCTTTAAAATTTTTGCCTGCTAAAGGACACAAATACCAAGGCTTCTTTGATTCTGACTCCAGGGGCTGGCACCCTGTCTAGGGTCTGGCTTTAGCTCTGTTCTTGTCAAGAAACACATGCTGCAGACTTCAACAGTTGCTTATTACTCTTCATTTCATTGAGTGATATTTACAGCTGATAGGGTACCTCTGAGAGGACCTTGTGCAGTACAGTGCCCATTGCATTTTAGAAATTATAGCTATAAATTCGGCATAAGCATCTCTAAAGAATCATCCATTCACCTTCTCTTAACTGTCAGGATCAAACAGCCTCAGAAACCCACAGCTGAAGCTCTCAGGTGACCACTGAGTTTGGGAGCATCTCCACATGCCACAATACTGAAAAAAAACTCTCTTCAGAAATCACGACAACCATCATGCTTGGTGAATGAACAGTATTTAGGCAAAGTGTAATGACTAGTGACTTTTAGGAACATTGGGGTCAAGTTCAGGGCTAATCCTTGGGCTGGCATTGTTAGGGTTTTCATTAATCTGCATGGTGAATGGCACTGAGGGTGTGCTCACTGGCTGTGCAAACCAGTTAAGCATTTGCTGAGCAGTGGCTTTGTGCAAAGCACTGAGGCAGAGATGAGGGCGTTCACGTCATTCTTACCCTTCAGGGTTCTTTGAGATGAGGTTGGGCCACCATCATCTGGGCAGGTAAGAAAATAATCGACTTTGAGACATTAGAAAAAAGATCACAAAATGAAGGGACTGCTTTGGAGCACACACAAGGGAAGAAAGCAATGACATAGAGACAGAATGTAGGAAAAGGGCTAGGTATTGCCAAAGTGACACTGTGTGTACTGTGATAACATACAGCCAACATTTGCTGATGCCTAACTATTGTCCAGGCTCTTAGGCACATGGATTTAACTTAACCCTGGCAAAGTGGGTTACAAAATGGGTATTGTTACCATCATCATTATCATCGCCATTTACCAGGGAGGAAACTGAGGTATTCATGGCTTAAGTAACCTACCCAAGGTTTGATAGCTAGAAAGCTGCAGAAGCGGGGTTGAAGTTCATGCAGACTTGTGCCAAAGCATGTGCTCCTATCTGCTGTGCTACCCTCCTCACTAGGTTCAGGGCTGCATAGGAGTCATCCTGCCACTCAGTAAAGTCCATGCAATAATTCTAAGTGCACGATGTTTTCCAAACTACAAAGACCTTTGCACCGCATCGCCTCCTCTGATTTAGACAGCCTGAGATAGCTGTCATCGCATTCTTCAGTGGGAAACTGAGGCCTGTGGAGGATATAATTTGCCCAAGACCACACGGCCAGTAACTCTTGAGATCTCTATGCTATTTGAATTCTTTATTTTTTTTTAAGCTCCCATATTCTTTGTACTTCCATGGCCTCAGGTAATATGTAAGTAATGCTCTCATGATGCTTGATCCAACTCAGACTGCTATTGGACTATTCCATCCCATCTGGTTCTCTGCATTTATAGGGATTGTTTATACCACAGAAGAGTTTGGTGTGATGCAGGGAGAAACTTGCTTTTATTGCAAAAATCTATTGAGAAAGTCTGACAGTTCTGTCCGCAGAGGAGCCAGATGGCTTGGGCAGTTTTTATTCAGTCTGCTTGCAGAAGGGGCAGTGGCTCACTCAGAGACCTGCCACTTCTGTGACTCAACTGGCTTGAGGGAAGGGCTTCCTCTATGGATGGGAGCCGAAGGCCAGCCAGACCACTGTGGTAATGTTTTTCTGCCTGAAAGTTTGTCATTTCTGAAGTCACTGACCTTGTTGAACCTCGACGTTTGTGCCCAACGGGCCAAGTTAACCTAGTCTCACTTTGCTTTTTCCGCATAGCATTTTCAGCTGGCATCTGTCACTGCAGGGAGGAAGTGATGCACTTTGCAAAACTTCGTAAAAATTCTGTCAGAGTGGCTTTCCCATTGTTAGAGAAGAAGGGCGTCTCCTTGGGTGAATTGTTCCTGAGGTACAAATGCAAATAATTGTTGGGACTGAAAAAACATAAATTTGGGGAAATATGAGTGATTTCTCCGAAAGCTCCCAAACCTCATTCCCAATTCTAGTAAAATCTATTTAAAGATGAGTTAGTCATTTAACGGTATTTTAACATAATGTAATAGACTGTATTTAATATAATAAAACAGAACAATAGCAGGATTTTTATAATCGTATTTCATTTTTTTTTTTTTTTTTGCTGCTGCTTCTGCAGCTGTGCCCCTTTCCCCCTCCCTTCTCTGACTGCTTTCTTTCTCTTTCCCATCCTGATGTCGTGACCTCCTATCTTGGTGCATGGAAGGTTGGCCAGCCCCCTGGAGTCTACTGATTTCACCAGGCATGCCTTAAAAATCAATATTCCACCAGAGGAAGCTGAGCAGCAAAGAGGAGACCAGGCTACTTCATAGAAGTGTAGAATTTTACATTATTTCCCAACTTCCATGAAAACATTTTTAAAAAAATGTCCCTGGGGAACATCTGCATGTTTTTCACTTTTGATTTTGTCTCTTAGAGGACTATTCAGCTAGCATATATCAACTTCCTTCACCTTTCCCAGTATGAAGGTTGCAGTATTGCAATGGATCAGGAGACCAATGATATAGTTCCCTACTTCCCTGTCTAGTGGGGTTGTTTGTTTTAAAAAGTCCCAGAATCTCAAGTCTGGGCCTGATAGTAACTTGGTGAGAGAGTTTGTGTGTGTGTGTGTGTGTGTGTGTGTGAGGGAGAGAGAGAGACAGAGACAGACAGAGAGAAACTTTCTTCTAGATCCCCAATGTAACTTGAAACTATTGCCCTTTCACATCTGTGTACAAAATTGTACCCCTTAGGAGCTTTTCCTGCCATGAGCCCCACTCTGTCACGTCCTCATTCCTTGAAATCTTTCGTGTCTCATTCAGTTTTCTTCCCCACCTCCAAGTCCTGGTGACACTGGTTTCAATCAAAGTAGCCTCTTGAGGAAAACCCACCCAACTCTCCAGCCTCCCTGTGGCTCTGGCCCACCCCCTGACCCCCGCTGCATCTAGCCTCAGCCTGGCTCCATTTTGGTCGTTCTCCCTCATGACCACGTCCTAGACAAAGTCATCCCCAGAGCTGCTGACCTCTGCATTTTCCAACTCCAGCATCTTGCCTGAACCATTACCGTGCATCCTCCAGCTCCTCACCTGTTGTTCCCTCCACACCTGTCCTTCAACCTCATCAAGATCTCCAGGGCCTTTAAGGCTTCATTTTCTCTTACCCAGGCCCCTCCCAGATCCAACACAACTCTTTCCAATCTTCTGTTCCTGCTTGCCAGGTTAGGCCGTGTGATCGATCCATCACTTGAAGCAATCTCTTGCCAATACTCTCAGCTCCCTGACCCCTTTGGACATTGTGCTACACCAGCTCAGCAAACTGCAGCCCAGGCCTGTCCAGGTGTTGACCTTTTCCGCCCCAAACCCAGGCTGTGGAGCTCTGCCAGAGGAAATCGCCTATTCTAGACACCGGTGCCACTGCATGTTCATGGTGTCCAACTTCTGTTGGGTCCTCAGCACTGCCCCGAGATCCGTTCATGGCTCCAGTGAATCTCTCTGCCATTCAGTGTTTGATACTGCCTCAGTTTTATGGTGCACACATCATCCAAGAAAATTACAACTTCGGATGCACGTTTACCATGATTGAGTAGAAGTTCAGTAAAGCTAAACTGGTTTGGAATATTGCTTGATTCCAGAAACTATTGCAGATAATTTGAAATTGCCTCAAATATGCAAACTCCTTGCACAGTGTGAATAGACAAAAAGCTGTTTCTGTGACGGCTTTTGTACAGGATATACTGAGCTACTTTTCATGTATTAGCTGATGATAATGTTTTGCTCACTATTCACATATCTTTAAATAATTTGGCACATTTCTATATTAATCCTTTCAACAAAGCTATGACTCCGTGAGTGGGAAGCATTGCTCTGTAATGTAATCCTGAGACATGCAAATCAGAGCCCAGAGCTGAGGAGGCAAAGCCTTGCTACAGTAGAGTGAGAGCGTGTTGACCTCACTTCATCAAAGCACACCCAGGCCGACGCTGGCCTTTCATGGCTGTTTTTGTTTTGTCTCGTAACCTTAAAATAGCCTCCTCAAGGTGCTATAATTGAAGAGATACGATAGGTTGGAAGAGTGCTCAGGTAAGTAAGCTGTGAAAGGAAATTGGTAGTTGGGGCCGTGGGGAAGGGCTTCTGCTGATGTTTCTCTTTCTCAATGTAATTTTTCTTCAAGGGTTGTTTCATAAATATATGCGGTAATTAAGATCCAAGGTCAAATGGAGGTCTGTGCCTTGGAAGAGGAAGGCAGAGCTTGCAGTCCAGGTTACGTAATCAGTGAAAAGGTGCAAGCTCTGTGAACTGCCGAGTCCCACGGGGGACTGTCCTCAGAGTGCTGCCCGGAGGCCTGGGGGGTTTGAGCACTTATCTTGACTTCCTGTCTCCGTGAGGAGTGAGCCTGAATCCCTGGCTTTATTAGAATTTTGCTCCTACTCACTTGCAGATGCAAATATAAACTCTCAAAAGCTTATTTTTAGTTTTATAATGCATTTAGGAATCAGTGTTCTTATTCTTTATTCAATGTCCTTGAGTGTTGCAACAAGACAGTTCAAAATGCTTAAAACTGTCAGAGGGAAAACTATCTAAAATAATTTGTGCTTGTAATAAACTCTATTTTCCCATTTCTAGAAGCTGGTTTCCCAAAGCCTTGTCTGGCTTTTAAATGCTTTTCTTTGAGTCCACATGGTGTGGTCATAGAGATGTGCACAGGTATCACCCGAAGAGTGTGTTCAGAGTATAAATCTAGCCCCACTTCCGGACACTGCCGGTTAGAAAACCAGGGTGGAGCCAGGTAGCCGCAGTCATAGGAATTCCCCAGGTGACTCTGCTGCAAATGAGTCCAGGTGGTTGCAGCCACTCTGAGAAACCCATTGGAATCAAGCAGTAGAGCAGAAGTTTGGAGACGCCTGGCCCTGAGGCTTTAGGTTTTTTGGATTAGTGACCTAATTACATTGGAATTTATTTTGTGAATCTGTGAAGTGGGTTGAATTAGGTTATTTCATGAACATAATTTCGTAGATCATCTCTCTCATAGTTTGTTCCAAAGAAATGACTCTGACTTAGTGGTGAAAAGATATAATTCTTATTAATATTATTATTTTAGACTTTTGGCCACAGGTTTAGCAGGTCCCAGTAGATAAATGAGTCCTGCGTTTGATCAATTCATTTAAATAATTAGAATAATAAATATCCCTGTATCTTCTGATTGAAAATAAGTTCATATCAAGAGGGAAGATACACCTTTTAAGCGTCTCTTTCTGCCTTCCACTTGGGTACACTGCATGTCAAAATGTGCAGGTTGAGAAAGATACTTGAGCACCAGGGAAATGTTTTCCTTATGGATAACCAGTCGTCCTGCACCATTTGTTGAAAAAAGTATTCTTTTCCCCATTAAGTTTCTTTAGCACCTTTGCTGAAAATCAATTGACTGTGTGTTGGTGTCTATTTCTGGATTCTGTTCCACTGATCTGTTTGTCTGTCTTTAGGCCGACACTATACTGCTTTGATTTCTGTAGGTCATGTGTGCTAGACTGCAGTTAGGAAATCAGATAGTTTAAATCCCTAACTGCATTCTTTCTCAAAATCGATTGGTTCGTATAGGTCTTTTATATATTTCCATATGCATTTTAGAATCAGCTTTTTCAGTATCTACAAAAAAGCCTGCTAGGATTTTGACTAGGACTATGTGCAATCTATAGATCACTTGGGAAAGAATTGACATTTAAACCGCTGCAGAATTTTTTCTCTGTCAGCTTTGGTTTTAAAGCATTGTTCATAATTTAAGGAAGAAAAATCCTGGTTAGCAAATGTATACTCTGAATAAAAAATAGATAGTGAGTTCAAATTTCCATGAATTTGCTTTAATATGGCATCTATTCCAATTATTTCCATGGTAGTAGGTACATTAAATAATTTTCTTGAAGCAACCTAGTAATTTTTGAAAGAAACCATGTTAAGAAAAAGATACAAATAAAAAATGATGGTATTTCCATATTAACAAAAGGCCAAATGCTTCTATATTGCTTTAAAATAATTAAGAGGATGATGTTTGAAAGGTGGCCTTACTAATAACCTATCTAACAGAGGAAAATAACCATTTAACAGAAAGTAAGGGAAATAAACTCATAGTACAACTACCCTTTGTTTAATTAAAACACCTGCGGCCTAACTCATTATCTCTAAGAGTTCTTTCTCAGCCTTGAAGAGCCCTAAGCAGATGGTAGGGATGCAAACTCTCCGCTCCAACTCTCTGCCCCAGTTTCTGCCAAAAAACCAGATTCCGAGGACTCAGATAAGTTGGTTTCACAGAGAGAAAAGAAAAACAAAGAACTCCCTGAATTGAACTGTAAGTCTGTTTAATAACTAGCTCACAAAATTCCTGAAAATTTCACAATTAGCAAGCTGGTGTGAGCCAACTCTAGCACACCAATGTGGGCCAAAAATAAAGAGTAAAGCACGTTTAATATCAAACAGAACTAATAGTTATTAGTTAATTGTCAAATGAAACAAAATGAAATGAGGCTCATGTTTTGTAACCTTGAATACTCGATTCAACAATTCTGAACCAAATTGCTTGGGTAGGTATTATATTGCCATTTTATAAATTAAATGATGGATGTACATGTGTGTGTGTTGAGGGGGCTGGGGTAAGTCAGGGACAATCAGCTGGAACTTTTTCTCAGTTAGGGTGGGATGGGTGAGGGAAGAAATTGACTTAAACATATAAAGTCTCCTCATAAAAGCTTCTCCCTCTTTATAGCAGTGATAGACCAGGGCAGTTACAGGTGATGATGGTCAATTTTTTATTTTTGTTGGGGAGCATCTGGGATTATGTTAAAGACAGCCCTGCAGCTTATTAAAGATCACACAGGGGTTTCATCCTGGTCAATGGGAAGGAGACCCACCACGGAGGAGCAATTGGGGAGGTTTGTATGGCCAGGCCTGGACATGGTATGGGTACCTTCCTCTTCCAGCCCATTGGTCACTCCCAGCCATGTGACTACCCAACTGCAAAGGAGGCTGGGAAATGTAGTCCATCAGTGTGTTCAGGAAGAGGAGAACATATTTGGGGGAGCAGGCCATTTCTTCATGCCTTGTTAGCTGTGCGGATGTAGCATGACTTGGGGAATGCTGGTCTAGAGAACAGGAGACTTGAAATTAATTTTTCTTATTAATGAACTGTGCGCTTGAATAAGCCCAGTCCTCTCTCCACACCTCATCAGCAAGACACAGTGACTCTGCTCATTCGCTGCATCTTCCCCTCCTAGTGTTTCCTATTCTCCTATCTGTCCTTTCTGGTCTCCTGAGGGTGCCTTCTGTTCATCCACTGGTCCTGGTATGAACCTCTTTCTGCCAGTGGAACACTAGTCTTTCCTCTATACCACCTGCCTGGCTTGGGACCAGGCCCAGGAGCACAGGGTGCTTCTGACTCAGGGGTTTCAGGGACTGAGCACAGCTGTTGGGTCTGGGGAGAGCCCTGCAGTGCCGTTCACGGGCTTGCTGGGAAGCTGTTCTCTTTTTGCTTCAGTCAGGAAAATGCCAAGTTCAATATGTTGGTACAAACAGTTTGCTCCAGCAAATAATGTCTTGGAGGAATTGCAGTGTGCCCTGGAAGAATGTGGCCTCTGGAGTCAAACTGCCCCGATTTCAAATCCTGGTTCTGCCCATGGCCCAACTACGTAACTTCTCTGTGCCTCAGTCTCCTCCTCTGTCAAATGTCAATAAAATAAAATAACAGTATAAAACAAATTACAACTGAAAATATTTTTATATAAAATAATCCTCAGAGCGTTTGTTAAAGGTTTTAGTAAGCTAATATCTGTCATATGCACAGAACAGTGCCCAGTACATGACAAATGCTATAAAAATATTGTTTTTTGAGTCATTATTAATATAACTATTATTTCCCAGAGGATTTAAGGAAATGGTGCTCTTACGGGCATTGTGAATAGGAGGTAAAACAGTGACAATCTTTAAAATTGGCAGTCGGTTCAATACATTGTGCAGTGCAGCCTGTTGACAAAAAATAAAAACTGTCCCAATTATGCTATGGGTGGTCTTCCTCTTCCTTACTGCCTCTACTCTCTTCCTCCCTTCTTCAATCCTGCTTCCTCTGGGAGAGGAGTAATGACACTGGACTTGTGACAATACTGAAGTGCCAACCCAAACGGTACAGTGTGGTGTCAGTGTGTCTGCCCCTCTGCCTCTTCACACCCTTGGCAGATGTTGCTAGTCAATATGAGAGTTTTTTTCTGTAACCTCAGTGCCTCCATATTAGGGCTCCTTAGTCAAAACATTTAATATCTGGTACTGTTTGGCCAATCAGGGACAACCCTGGGCAGAGGGCTGGAGGTCCTCTGCTGTCCCAGGAATTAACCCCTTAGTTGCTGAGTTTGTGGGGAGATATAAGGGGCTCCCAGGGAAAAAGCCAAAACATTCAGGGCACTGGAAGTAGGGAGAGGTGAAGGGGGAGCGCTTAGGGCAGTGTGGAAGAAAGGAAGTATTTTACTATGTTAACAACTGGTGTAGCTGATCTTGTACAAACAGATTGAATGTTAACCTTGCACAGAATCATTTCAACAAGGACACCGCCCCCAGCTGCATTGGAGCTTGAGATGAAACTCAGCTGACAGCACAATTCACAGTTGCAAAGATGTGTAAACAGCCCAAGTGCCCATCAATCTATGAGTGGATTAATAAAATGTGGTATATGTATACTGTGGAGTTCTACTCAGCCACAAAAAACAATGGTGATCTAGCACCTCTTATGTTATCCTGGATAGAGCTGGAGCCCATTCTTCTAAGTGAAGTATCCCAAGAATGGAAAAAAAAAGCACCACCTTTACTCACCATCAAATTGGTACTAATTGAGCAACACTCTTGAGCACATATGGAAATAACATTCATTGGGTGTCGGGCAGGTGGAAGGGGAAGAAGGGGATGGGTATATTCACACCTAATAGGTGAGGTACACACTGTCTGGGGGATGGGCAGGCTTGAAGCTCTGACTCGGGTGGCACAAAGGCAATATGTGTAACCTAAACATTTGTGCCCCTATAATATTCTGAAAACAAAAACAAAAGTAAAAATGAAAAACTCTGCTGACAGTCAAGCGTCATGTGGGCGATGTGAAGGGAGTCAGGGAGTCCGGGAGACAAGGGAGTCAGGCCCCTCCTCCTGCCTCACGGTGGATGCTGTGCCAGGTTGCCATGGTGATGACAGACTCCTTAGGCCTGGCAGCCTTGTAAAAGGCGCCAGAGCAGAAAAGATGGGCAATTCCCCAGGTCCCATTTCTGCCCAGGCTGTGAAATGGCAGTAAATGCCAATCTGTTTTCTTCCAAAAAAAGTGGTTTCTCTTTGAGCTTACATCATAAGTTCTAAACAGAAAATAATTCACCAAAACCAAACTGCAGATATAATTATATCATTGTAAAATGTACCGCTTTTATGTTTTTCTCTTTTTCTGAGCATATGTTTCTAGGATTCAAAAGCAACATTATAGTACTTTCGAAATAATCCCGAATACAACCTAACTGCATGAAAAAAAATCATCTCTCCAAATTTGTTAAGAAATGCTGTGGTAATGTGGTGAGAGTAGAATGGAATTTGTTGGGACATTTTGCCTCCTGCCTGTCAATTTCCTCGTTGGAGTGAGATAATATCGTTTCAGAGAAAGTTTGGAGAAAGAGAGGAAGGAACGTTGGAAGGAAGGAATCCATAATGCAAACATAGCTATCATAATTTTCTGCATTTTCAAATATTTTAAATAGTTGTGATCGTGGACTACATTTAATTTTATATTCTGCTTCCTTAACATGCCTTCATTCACATTTTCCGTAGGCTGTGTATGTGTGTCATTGTCCCTTAGTAGAGGAATAAGTCACAGCATGCCGAGTGTTGGCCTTTAAAATTTACTCCTTAAACTCAGTCTTCACAGTGCTTTTGCCCGGATAAATACTCTGGTGTCCTGCTTTTAAGGCAGTTGCCAATGTGCTTGGCTTCAGGCCCTATTTGCTTCAGGTTCTCTATAGGTACGTGAGTAACACAGTGTTCCTGGCTGAGTCCAGAGGCAGAGCAGCCTTGCCCAAGGAGGGTGCTGTGCTCGTGGCTGGAGCACACCTCTCTCGGATGCGGAAGCTTGTGCGCAGTAGCGCCAGGAACCAGAGTGGCTTGGGTGCCTACTGCTGGCTCTGCCCCTGCCTTGGGGACAGGCATCGCATGGGTGCTGCTGGGCAGAGCCCTGCTGTTTTCTGTACCGGCCTACCCCACTTTAGATTTCACACTTGTCTATCCGTGTCAGAGCAGCTCTGATATTTTCTGTTTCATATTTTTGGGTTCTAATAAGATATCTTTTGGGCAAAAGGTCCAGCCATTCCAAATCAGTTGAAAATTGCTTCTCTATAAGACTTAACGTGTTACTACTGTGTTCCTGTGTTTTGGGTATCAATTTCTGCGTAACAAATTACCCCAAAACTTAGTTGCTTGAAACTGCCATTTTATTTTGCTCATGATTTTGTGGGCTGGGGATTCAGGAAGGACTCTGCTGAGGAATTTGTCTCTTGCCCTCATGTCACTCGGGGTGCCTGGGCTGTGGATCCACTGGCTCCTTGGCCTAGTTACCCCTCTCCCCTGCCCCACTGTGGTGTCTTCTGTGCTAGGGCACCTCCATGTGGTTTCTGGACAACCTTGGTTCCAACACGGTGGCTGCCTGCAAGAGGCAGGGAGCAGAAGCTCCAAGGCCAGGTAAGCACCTTCCCAGACCTGGCGTGACGTCACCTCCGCCCTCCTCCATTGGCCAAAGCAGCCACGAGTTCATGACATTCAAGGGTGTGGAGATTAAGACCCCTTCCTCACACAAAGTGACGATATCACTTTGCAGAGGAGGGTACAGGACGGGAGCCACCACTGTGCCGTGTTGGAAAATACCGCCTGCTACATCCCATGGCCACCGTGGTGCCCCTGGGGCTATAGATGCAATTGCAACATCTCTCACTCATTTCCTTGCTTGTAAGCGACTCTCCCCTTCCCTAGTCACACTTACTGCTTGCGGCTCACATGGGCACACTAGTGCTTTCTAGAATGGTTCTCCTCACTTCTCGTCTTCTGGCTGGTTGTGGCTTATTTTCGCCAGGTGCCTTGTCTTTTCACTGGACAGGCTGCCGTTGATAAAGCATCACCTGTTAACCAGCCTGCACTTTCCTCCACGGCATCCTCATCACTCCTGGTTTTATTGACACAATCTTTGTGTCTTTATTTCCTTCCTTGGTTTTGTTTATTATTAAAAGGTGGTAAATACCTGTTTATTTGCTTCAAATATTTGAGCATCGTTTTCCTCTGAAGTCGGTGCTATACCAGAAGGCTAGAAGGTTTGGTACCAAGTGGTTCAGGTTTTATTAAATTAGGAAAAGCCTTTATTAACTGAAACTTGCTGTGTCTACAGTTGTGCGACAAACAGAACTGTTTGATCTTGGGCGACCTGTTGTGCTATTTTACTTTCTGTCTTATAACTAGTCATGTTTACACAATGCGGGGTGATGTGTGTTTGTTGAATTAGAAATATTTGCAGCAAGCGCTCTGCAGGAGCTTACTGTGCAGGCAACGATTGAAAGAGTAAAGCATGTGTGTGGATATGGCGCAGGGTCCCTGTCTGAGGCTGGCACCCGGCAGTGTTTCTGGTGGCTAATTCGAAAGGGAATATGGTTGAGGTACCGAGAAGATTTATGCCGCATACAAAGCGATATTCTGATAAATTCATTGGGGCAGTGTGCTTGAGTGAAAAGAAAACTATGTCACCTGCTCTGGTATTTGGGGTGAGTTATTTAACCTCTCCTGACCTTGGTTTTCCAACATAATTGATAACAGGGTTCGTCCCCACGATTGCCATGGCTCTAAATGCTCTAAAATGCTCTCGTGGTTCTTAAAGACAACTTGAGTCAGGTAGGTTTTATTTATTTTCAAATGGACATTTCTACGTGATCTCTTTTTTATTATGTGGAGAACATGTTGTATGTGCTATATTCAAAAGCAGTTCCAGAACTTGAATTACTCAATATCGAAGTGAAAAGGCAACTTGGAGCAAGTCCAGGCTTTAAGATGAATCAGTTAAAATATATCAGACCAGTGCGTGTTTTTCTGGCTGACTGTATTGATCTATGGATTTACCTTTGTAAGTGGGAAGCTGGTATGATTCCCCAAACAGGCAAATGTGGAAAAGCACAGAGCTGCTTCTTCTGCAGTTTCCATGTGATCCTGCGCCCTCACGAGGCTCTCACAATGAAAGGGACATTGATTCTCTGTGATTGTTTGATTCTCTGTAACTGCTTCTGGTAATGTGTTTGAATTTTTTAAAAGGCCTAAAGAAAAGGCCTTAAATAATGGTTGTATAAGCAAATAGGAGAAACTATTAAATTTGTACTTTGTCTAGCTCTCCTCTCCGTAGAATTTAAAAAAAAGTCTGTACGTGTTTTGCTTAGATCACATGATAGATATTAGCTTCTGATCAGTTTTTTGGAGTTGAATGTAATGGTTGGATGAGCTGAGTGTGTCTCTCCTTCACTCAATATTCCCTGCTCAACCTTTGGATTAAACAGAAACTTCCAGTCCGACCTTTGTCATCAAAGGTACCTAGTAGACAGCCCTTCCAGGCCACCCATGTCTCATGTCTGTGAGCTTTTTCTCTCCAGTGATGTTTCAACGCTCCTTCCAGTCCAGCCAAACTGACTTTTTGCTGCTGTCCTTCAATGCTCCTTGATGCTTTCCTGCTTCCAAACCTTGCTCATGTAGTTTGCTATACTTAGGGCGACTTTCTTGCCCTACCCCAGAGGCTCTCCTCTCCGTTCAGACTCACGTTCATTTCGTCCGTAGTTTATGTTTCCTGCTGGTAACGTACTTGACTTACAGCCCATCAGCTTTCGAGAAGAGTCTCTTTGTTGGGTCTAGAGTTAGAATCCTACACAGGCAGAAAATAGAGTTTTCCTCCAGCTCTTGAACCCTCTCCCTCTGTCCCCTTTGTCTTCTAGCAGGTGTCAGAAGGGAAGGGGAAGGATTAGGTGCAGAGAGGGAGGGAGACGCTTAGGAAGAGTGAGAGCCGATCACCACCTGGATTCGTTCTCCACACTCTTTCTGTTCCCCGCCTCCCCAGCCCAGTTGATTTTTCCATGAAAGTAAAATACAAGAGAACTACACTGAGGAGGCAGATTTTTCTGAATTTGCTTTGTGTGATTCTCTTTGGTTTGGTTGCAATTTCTATTTAGCCTTGAGCTTAGGTGTCTATTTTAAAGAAATGCCATTATCCCATGAAACTTCTCCTATAGTCTCGTTTGCCCTCAATATAGTAAAATGAAACAATAGTGGATTTCTCACCCCCACATAGAAAGACTTTAGGAGATTTTGATTACATATTGGAAATCTGAGGACATTGACTGAAAAAGAAGTAATAGAAATTAGAGTCCCAGAGTACACTGAGCTAACTTCAGCAGGAATGAAATGAAGGGGAATGATTTGAAATGATAATTTTGTGTAGCCTCCAGAAATGTGCACAAACACAAAGGTGTTATGTAGCTCAACTCCGGCTCTGTCAGGACTGCCTGGAAGTGAGGAATGAATGTCACAGCCTACAAATGCACAGAGAGCAACCACTTCAGGTTATTTTAGTACCAGTGGAAACTGCTGATGGCGTGCAGGTGAACATACCTGTTGTTGTTGAAATCAGGACACGCTACTATATTTAAGACAGGGACTATTTTATGCTCTGTTAATTTGCTAGAGGTATAGGAAGACATTAGTGTATTTTTGGTTGTGGAGAAAAGTTTGAAAGATCTCATAAAACCATTTAACTTTTTTTTTAGTTTATTGTTTCAGAGACCTTTTTACTTTTTAGTACAAAGGAGAAAAAAAATGGGTAAAATGTCGAAGAGAGAAATGACTTAGATTCCTGTAATATTGTTCTATATTCCCCTGGTGCAAAACTTTCCCCATCCATTAGTGAAAGATTTGAGTTCCTATTACAGGATTTAGGACCCTTTAAGGTCTCTCAGGGTTTGCTCCATTTTCCTGCATTTTTCTGTTTCTTAACTTCACGTCTAACTTACGCTTTCATTATATTCTCACCTTCCTTCTCCGCTGTTTCCTTTTCCTGATGCAGGTCTTCAGCAGGTGCTCAGGGAGAACAACTAGCTGACCCCAGCTTCCTGCAGCAGACTCTTTCAGTCCCTCAAGGGACTTTTATAAATACCGTCTAAGGAACGTTTGTGAATGTCGGGGATGGCTGGGAGCTGGATTTTAACACTTTCAAAATCCATTTCAACCCAGAACCTCTGTGATTCCATGAAGCCCTGCCATAGCTGTTGGTTAGTCCTGTGAGGCCTGATTGCCCCAGTTCATGGATAATAACACCCAGGATCGGACATCTGCCGATCTGCCGAGGGCTTTTCATTAACCATCAGAACATCTGATTCCTAGAGATGACCACAGGCAGCGGGGAGAGGAGCAGGCATGGGAGGGAGCTGGGCTGCCACAGAGTCCTTGGCCCTGGGATGATGGGGCAGCACTCACTGCAGTGGGACCAGATCTCCCCGGGTCCTGACTCTAGCTAACACTGATGACAGCATTGTCACTCAGATATGGCAGTTCTGTGCCCATCTCCCTGCCTTGGCCTTTTTGTAGCCTGCATAGAGTGGTCAAGGACTTGCCCAGCATTTTCTGCCTTCTTCCTTACCTTGGCTTCTGAAACTCAAATGCCATTATTTAGTGCCTCCCCTCTCAGGCTCCCGGTAGCAGCCCTCCCCTAAGGGCCCTTGGCTGGGGCCAGGGACCAGCTGCCTGGGCTGGGGGCAGGAGTCTTGGAATACAAGGAGGTTTGAGGATGTGGAATCCATTGGTTAATTTTTTAACCTTATCCCTCTACAAAAGGTAGACTTGGAAAGGCCCTTTCCTGCTGTTGGGAGAGGGCACAGGCAAGGATTTGTGGGGAAAGGGCCTAGGGGGATGGCTGAAGCTTAGGCAAGTTGCAAGGACGGAGGGTGGAGATTAGTCTGTGAGACACACTGCTTTTTAATCATTTATAGGCCACAGAGCTTGTCAAATAAAAAACAAACCTTGGGCATGGTGGTGCTCACCTGGGGTCTCAGAACACAGAACAGAATTTTCTTTTATTTTTTAGAAACAGGGTCTTACTCTGCCATCTAGACTGGAGTGCAGGGTTGCCATCATAGCTCACTGAAGTTTTAAACTCCTGGGCTCCAGTGATCCTCTGGCCTCAGCCTCCCAAGTAGCTGGGATGAAAGGTGAGCACCACCATGCCCAGCTAGGCATTTTCTTTTATAGGGAGGACTACATCAGGCTAGAAAGACCTGGGTGTGAGGGAGTAGGATGAGCAGGTAGCATGAACTGGCAGTTGAGCAGTTGTCTTTCTTTGCTGGTAATACTTTCTGGGGCCTCTGTGCAAAGTGCCAGAAACTGGAAGGCTTAAACAATAGAAATCTATTCTCTTGCAATCTTGGAGGCCAGAAGTCTGAAATCAAGGTGTTGGCAGGATTGTTTCCTTCTGGAATTTCTCAGGGAGAATCTGTTGCATGCCTCTCTCCTAGGTTCCCGTGTTGCCAGAGATCCTTGGCATTCTTTGGCCTGCAGATGCCTCGCTCTGATCTGTCTCCATCTTCTCACTCTGTGTCTTTGCCTCTTCCTCTCTTCTTATAAGGCTGCCAGTCATGTAGGACCAGGACCCACACTGAGTAGTCTGACTGCATCTTATCTAATTACATCCACAAAGACCCTATTTCCAAATAAGGTCACATTCTGAGGTGCTGGGGATTGCAACATTTGGGGGCATATAATTTAAGGAAGTTGCTCAGCATCCTCTTGCTGGCTCCAGCTGTGGGTGGATCACAGTTCAAAGGCCTGCAGGGGAGAAAAGAAAGACTCAGGTCTGGTCAAGTCAGGTTAGCAGGTATGTCGTCCAGATTGGTCAGCAGGGACAGAGGGTTCCACTAATCTTTTATGAGAGAATTGTGAGAATTTGAAGGGTCTGTGTCTGGCCATGTCAGGTAAACAAGGGGGTCATTGGCAAGTCTTATCTAAGTCATATGGGGGAGAGTGGGTCTCTGCAGTAACAGAAAAGGGTGGGGGTCTCAACCATCCCTGTTTTCCAGGAGTACAAGGCTCGGGTAAAACTCAACATTGTCAAACTCTTTGAAAATCTGATGAGAATTATGAGCCCTCTTTCTGCAAAAACTCTCTGATATAGGGAGGTATAACTATTTGCATTCAATTTCAATGGATTCTTAGATGCCTTGGGAGCCTCTGAGCTCTAGAGGTCTGTAAGTTCCAGGTGAGAAAAAAAAACACAACAAAGGCAAGGAGTGAAGAAGGAACCCAGGAGTGTCCAGGTGGCAGCTAGCTGTCCTGTTGGGAGAGTGTGGTCAGTGGAGGAAGCATGGTAGGCAGTAGGCTTGGCTGGAAAGGCAGTCCTGGGGCAGATCCTCCGGGGCCTTGTATGAGAGTTCAATTTGGTCGTCAAATACAAGCCTGTGGAAGTTTCTGAGCAGATGAGTAAAGTTTTCAAATCTGTGCTTTGGGAAGGTTCTATTTTGACAGTGATATAGTGGGAATTATTGCAATAGGGGAATGATTAACTGCAGGAGACATGTTAGAAAGTTATTGCAATAATTTCTGATGTTAGGCATATTCATGTAGTTATTATTTATGACTTTTGTTTTAATATCTGCAATATTAAAATGCTTAGTAAAAGCATTTAGTAACATGGTCGTTAAGAACTTGTTTATTCTTAGAAACACATAGAACCTTCTTGGGTTAATTTGCTAGGGCTGCCAGAACAAAGTACCACAGATGGGGCGGCTTAAACAGCAGACATTTATTTTCTCACAGTTGGGGAGGCTGGAAGTCTGAGATTAGGTGTCAGCAGGTTTGGTTTCTCCTGCGGCCTCTGTCCTTGGCTTTCAGACAGCTGTCCTCTGGCTGCGTCCTCACAGGGCCTTTCCTCTGTGTGTGTGCATCCCTGGTGTCTCTCCTTCTTTTAAGGACACAAGTCCTATTGGATTAGGGCTACACTCTAACAGCCTCTTTTTAATTTAATCACCTCCTGAAGGTCTTATCTCCAGATATGTTCTGTGGTACTGGGAGATGGGACTTCAACATATGAATTTTGGGGGAACACAGTTCAGCCCATGACACTTCTCAACAGTCTGAGGCCTGTTCCAGGGTGGGCGTGGTGTTTCAAGTTGTCTAACTACTCAGTCTCAGTTTGCTCATCTGTAATATGGGGTTAAAAATGGCACCTCCCTTGTAGGTGTGTAGGGAGGATTAAATGAGTGAATATATGTCAACTGCCAGCTGCACACTAGGCACATAATAAATACTAGCTATCATTGTTATTGTGTAAATTTTTGGTTTGGGCTCATATTATAAACCTAAGTTAGATAATACACTGTGCCCGGATGTATCAGTATTCTCTGCAGCGCTCACTTCCCAGCTCTGGGAACTTGGCAAGTTATCGAGCCTCTCAGGGTCTCAGTTTTTCTATATATACATTGGATTCTTTGTGTAGAACTCAGAGGGAAAGTATGTAACATTCTTTGGCATAGTGGCTGGTGCATTACTATTATTAGTTATGATTTATACAAAGTTGCCTGAGGTAGATCCTGAAGGTAATGCTCTTTCCTACAAAGTAAAGTTTGTGATAGTTGAAGTGTTAAAAAAAATCTCAGATGCTAATTGCTATTGTGATTAATTATACATATATATATATATATTTCCTTCTTCTGGTTTCAAGCTGAGGCAACCAGATATTGTACCTATAGCAAATGGGCTATTAGCATGCATTTCAGGTATTCTAAGAAAAAATGTAATGAAATAATATGTGTAAAAATAATCCAACTGGAAATCACTGTCGTAATTTTATATCTACTGTTATTTAATTATTTAAAATACAGTACCAGCTCATTTACCTAGCATTTGAGTAATTACTTCAAATGAGTTTTCCAGATATCTGAACTATACTCTTTAAGTTCTGATTTTTTTTTTTTTTGCAATCATTTTTAAGGAACGGTTCCTCACTCAGTACGCTATAGGTATTAGCAGAATACATAGACCATAATTTAGTTGTTTTGTTGTGACTCGAGGGCATTATCTTGAGCATTAATTATGGATTGCACGGCAACTACAACAACATCCAGGTGAACGGGAGGCCTGGGACCTTGCCCCTCCACGCAGTGGTCTCCATGTTTTTCCTTTTCGTACTTTTTTCTTCTTCTCCCCAGCCCAATGTCACTGAGCTGGTTTTTTAGCAGAAACTTTCCTTTCTTGTTTTTTTTTGAGATAGGGTCTCACTGTGTTTCCTGGGCTAATGCAGTGGTGCCGTCATAGCTCACAGCAACCTCCAATTCCCGGGCTCAAGTGATTCTCCAACCTCAGCCTCCCGAGTAGCTGGGACTACAGGTACACACCACCATGCCTAGCCGAAACTTCCCTTTCTAATGTGTTGCTTCTAATCTATTTTGGGCTATGCAAACAGATAATCAGTTTTGTTAGATATGTGTTCAAAATAAAAATAAAATATTCTAACCAAAGATGTTATTTGTGCATTCAGTGCATGATTACTTAATGAATTTTATTTACTTTAGGATTTTTTTAGCTTTTTCAGTGGCATATGTTAAGTAAGTGACTTCTTATTATATTCTGATTGAATTGTGACACCACTTTAAGAGATATTAAAACCAAAATACAAAAGAATTTAAAAAGATGAATTTTATAGTATTTTGTTTAGCTTGTATAACATTGACTGAATACCTCAAATGACTAAATTCAGCAAATTTACTAATTTTGTTAACTACAGTCTACTCACAAATAGAGTCTGAAATATGCAACATTTGAAAGGCAACTGGAACATGGTGTCTGGGTGGAAGAACTTAGCATTGTGAAGGCAGAATTCCGTGAGGTGGGCTGCGTGTCCTGTTGTGGTCGCTGGGGCACCAGGTTACATGATGAGCTACATTTACAGGCTGTGTGAAGGGTCCTGGGAAACGGGTCTTCATGAAAACAGTAGAGTTTGAGCTGAGAATTCCTGAGCCTACATTCTGGAATCATATATTAAAAAACAGACTAAAAGGATATTTAATGTGGTTCCATTTCTCATGACTCTATATTTGTCAGGGAGGCATTGGTAAGAAGTCTTGCTCAAATGAATATTGGGGATGGTCCAATGTCATCACCTTTCTAGACTGAAAATGTCTTCTCCTTTGGAGCCTTCATACCAGGAAGCTTTTTGTATAATAACACTATTTCTATCTACTTCCAAAAACGTAGAATTTTGGATTCACTATTTCCTGGCCAGCAGGACCTGTGATTAAAGAAAGAAAGTTGTCATGTTCTGTTGTCTATATTACATATCTAGTAGACTATGGGACTGGCAGGCTCTGAAAGTCCCTGCCTCCATGCAGGAGAAGTGGAGTTATCTCCATTTGACAGATGCAGCAACCAAAGCCTGGGAGTCACGTGACTTGTCCAAGCTCAGAGGACTGGGGACTGAATTTCTGATCTGGGATCTTTT
Organism: Lepilemur ruficaudatus; assembly: GCA_963574885.1. Taxonomy (NCBI): domain Eukaryota; kingdom Metazoa; phylum Chordata; class Mammalia; order Primates; family Lepilemuridae; genus Lepilemur; species Lepilemur ruficaudatus. Next base: position 33,301 of record CAUYRT010034351.1, on the reverse strand, counting down.
TCATGCTTAAAACAAACTCTTTTTCTCTGGCTTCTTTATGAAGAAATAAATAACTTACAATGTTAGAAAAAATATTTATATTTTTGTGTTAAAAATTGAAATACAAAAGGATGAGACCAATGTGTTTGATGGATCAGTCTTTAATAGCCTTTTTCAGAGGGCTGGAAGTTGTTGAGAACAGTCCTATCTAAGGAAAGTTAATTTTAAAAATTATAATTAATTTTCCATTGTCTAAATTATGAGGAATGTATTTGGAATAATAGTCACAGGTGACAGGTTTTAATTTAATCGGGAAGCAAATCAGTATTTAAAATAGCTCCATGTAATTAGGTTGCAATTATTTGAATAAATTGGATCTAAATACTGGAAACTATAACTATGTCATAATCTCTGTTCTAGAATGTAAATTTATTGTTATAGAATCAAGAAAGGGAGCACGTTCTTTCTTCCTCATCTTAGTTACCATCTTCTCCATCCGGATTTTTATTTGCTGTAGAGCTAATGTTGAGCTTTGATAACTAAGATCAGGCAGGATAAAGGATTTCCTATTTATTGAATTTATTTTGCATATGAATTTTAATGCGAAGTTGAAGTGCCTGCTTTTCATCTTTTGGTGCATCTCCGGTGGCTGTGCTCTGGCGCTGGCAGGTGTCAGCCGTGTTCAGGACCTTTCCGGGGCAGTTTTCCCAGCATGGCTGGAGCAACCTGTAGCAGCCTCTCCTGTCTACATAATGGTGGCAAAAGCCTCAGACCTAAGATGAAGACGGGCCGCATGTCCAGGTAACCACTATGATTTAAGGTACATTAGGAATGCTCACTCAGCCTGTACTAGCCTTTCGCCCAGGGATACTCCTGGCATAACTCCGGGGTATTGGAGAGTAATAACATTATAGCAGGCAGACTTCCTAAGGGCCCTAGATTCTAGACAGCTCCCTCATTTTACCCATGACACCCAGAGAGGGGAGGTGATGCCCAGAAGTGGGTAGAGATTACCACTTCTCTTGATTCCCTGGCTAGTGTCCTTTCTTCTACAGCAGTGTTTCTGGGGACGAAAAGAGGAAGGAGGGACACACACTGTCCGTGGTACATTCTCAGGGAGGTCTGTGAGTTGGCTGAAACGATGTGTAATGTTTGTGTTCTCGCCTTGTTACCAAGGCGATCATAGACGACTGCTTTATAACTGAGCAGCACTCTGAGAATCAAAGCCTGTTTGGGTTGATCATAGAGTTGGCTAATGGGAAAAGAATTCAGTAATATTAATAAGCAAGTGATGTACTTGCCGCAAGTAAAGGTCCGAAGTCACCACGGCACCGTATGAGAATGGTTTCAAGGTGGCCTGGATGAGCTGAGGATGTGGGAAGATTCAACATCACAGTCCACACTGGCCCAAGGCGCCTGTGGCGCCCGTGGCGGTAGCATCGGTAGGCAAGCTCAAGAGAAACGTTGTGGAGATGGTCACTTATGAGCAGCCAACTAGCTGCAGCAAAACACTGTTCTTTACAACATTATAGTAATTTAAATTTATCAATTTTGTCCTTTTTTTGTACAAAATTTTTTTGTAACTATTTGAGTAATAATTTCAACTTAGGTCAATGTTGAGTGTTTGCGAAACTTGTTTTCCAGTAAAAGGGGTCCCTTCATTTTAAAAGTTTGATAAAGTGTACCGTGCCATGCTGACCTTATCATTCAAACTCCTCCACACAGGCCCCTGTTCACCTAGTCTGGGTCAGAAACCCAGACTCCTAACTGGATTCTAACTACCCTCTTCTTCTGGCTACTTGTGTTGCAGTAACTTTAGATAGAAATTTCTTTTTGGCCACCTGTCTCCTGGTGATGGAATGACCACCAAAGAAATGCTACAGTTTGTCTTCTGGAGAATAATTCAAAACCCCTGGTACATATTTTCCACTAGACGATTTGGAAAAGGCACCACCGAGTGAGGAGTGGAGAAGTGTCACTAACTGTCCTACCCTCAACTTTGTCATGGTTGCACATTTCTATTTACCATTTCAAGAATAAGACTTTAGTGGTCAATGTTACTGTTGACGTTAGCAGATAAAGTCTTTGTAGATTAGTTTGTAATCTTAGCATATAAAAGTCTTAAGCAACTAGACTATAGAATGTTAGACTTCAAATAATTAATTTTATCTTGGGTAATGTGCAGTATATACAACTTTATAACAATCATTTGAGATCATATTGCACTGACATCTGATTTCCTCAACCAGCCATGGAGAAAGTGGGAATTGCTCCCTTAGACTTTACATGAGAGAGTCACAATTCAGAGTCACTGTCCAGTCAGCAGGGAGCAGGGCCGGAGTCCAGGCCCTCAAGTCCAGGCTCTTAGCTCTGTTCTTTGCCTCATTCTGTAGCTTAGAGACAACTTGGTCTAGCTCCAGAAAAATGCAAAAGGGCTTTGGGGCCTACAGAACTACCTCCCTGGAATTATGACCCTGCCAATTTAAATGTCCTCTAGAAGAGTCTGGAAACAGGTTAGGTAAGGCCAGGAGTAGACTGGGCTTGGAGCTGCCCTCACTTGCTCCCAGTCTGAGCGCAGTGGACTTCAGAGAGGCTGGGCAGGTTGGGAAACTCTTACGTTCCGTCTAGTTATGTTTCACGATGGGTCTTGAATTTTCGGATGCTCATCTTCTGATACAAATTTCAAATTTCTTTCAGTGGCAAACATAGAATTATTTTTACTTTACCCCTAGCTTGCTTGTTTATGCCATAATGTCCTTCACTCAGCGTGTATAATAAGGACTTTAAGGCTCAGTGGTTGCGAAGAGTGGCTGAAATGAATACTGATGATTCTTGGGCTTAATAGTATGTGTAATCACCTGTTTCTGAATGTGCGCTAAGATTCACCAAGCTCAAACTGTCCTTCCTGAAAAGTGAATGACTAAAAGAAAAAAATGCCCAGAAAACTTAGTAACTCTTAATGTTTTTGCAAGGGTGAATATGATAAAAATAATGATTCTCCACTGTACCATAAATTATGTTTCTGGTGTGTGTGACTTTCTCTGAGTCTTAGATTTCTCACCTCTAAAATGGAGTTGGTAATACTTGCCTTGCAAAGTTATTTTTAGGTGTGCAAATAACGTTTGTAACATTCATAGCACTGCTACAGAATGCTCACTCAGTATACGAGAATTTCTATCATCAATTTTCTACACAATACATTGGATGCGTTTTAGTTCATAAATTGAATTTGATGTGACTGCAATTCAGGTGATCTGCCTCCTTGGCAGTCACATACTCGAATGCATAATTCTGCTTTCTACAATAATATATGCTGATCGCCACAGTACTAAAAAATGTTACTGTAGTGGTTGGTACTGCTGTTCAGATTTTATTTCTTTTCTTTACCAGCAAAACTTCTGTTTTTAGAAGTGATATTTATAGAATGAACTGGCTACTAATCTACATTCAGTGAAATTAGATTTTTAATGACTGCTTGCCGAAAATCTTCCCTGAAGAGTTTGAGACAATGGAGATACTGATAACGGTATCTCACATCACACATTTTGCAATGCAAATATTTTAATGAGGACACAGATGAATTTTAAATAGAGCCAAGCCATTGTTTTATTTTAGCAAGTCACTGGTACATTTGTCTTAAATAGGCAAACACGTGTTTTGGTCTAAAATAATTTTGTGTACTGGAGTAAGTTCTTGCTTTATAACACATAGTAATATAGCTTGAGTCACTGTAAGATTTCTTATTAATTCATCCAGCTCTCCTTCCCTATGTATTTCCATAATGAAAATAAATGCCAGAATCCTTCATGGCATCATTTGACAGGGCCTAGAGGTTAGGACCAACTGGTTTGGAGTTCCTTGCGCCTAATACTGGCCAGAAGGGAACCTGGGCTGAGGAGTTTGGAAACACCCATCTCCAGGCCACTCTGGCAAAGTGCAAAAGACAGTGAGCCTGGAATGTCCCATTAGGCTCTTGGTCCACAGCTAGGTTGCTGCAGCCACAGTACTGCAACCTTCAGAGGGACAAGTCTCTCAGGGGACAGTCCTCATGGACAGCGAGGTCAGCCCAAGTCCAGTATCAGCTGATGCTTTGTACCCAGTACAGTTCTCCGTGACCTGGGGTGTCCTGGCTGGCTGTGACTGGCCCTACCTGATACCTTCTCTCTTCACATCTCTCTCTGGGACATTTGTCCCTTACAGCAGTCAGGCTCCCATCATGGTCCCACAGGACATCAAAAGTGCCAGTAATGTCTGATCATCCCCAGCAGTGGACACAGTTGAGGTCTTCCTAACCTGATCAGTTGGTAGATACGTGGGAGACCAGGGCCCCCAACTCCACTCTCCAGAATTTTATATCTAAGTCTCAGAGTCTTTATAATAATTCTTAGCATTCCCTCAAAGAAAGTATTATCACCATAGCAAATATGGAAAAACTGAGGAATTGAGAAATTACATTAACTCCTCAGGGACTTAGAGTGGTTATGTGGCCATGCTGGGATTTGGTCCTGGTTGTGCTTGACTCCAGAGTGTGCTTGGCTTCAGTTTGCAGCTAATGCCTGACTAATCCACATTGCAATGACCAAAACGTGAGAACGGTGGAGAGCCAAAAGTCACAGGCTGCCGCTGGAAAGACTTCATGCTCCTCATCTGCACACTGATGGAAAGGGCTTCAAGGGGACCCAGAACTGAGTGGTTACATAGACTGTAACTTGCCACTTGGCTTATTTATGGTTTCCTGCCAACACATCTTAGAGGAAGGGTTAGTGGAGATAGGTTCAAAGAACTGGATTCAAGTCCCACTCTGTCACTTAAGGTCTCTAAACATTCATGTAACCTCTTAGGATCTTGGTTTCTTTCCCTGTGAAGTGGGGAGTGTGTGTGGGGGGGTAAAACCTTCTGGCCTAGGAGTAAAGTGGAGGTAAATCCTCCCAGGCTAGTTGTGAACATCTTTTAGCTCTGTGTCAGTTGCATGAGTTGTCAACCCACTTGATTTTCGATCGATTTGCCGATAAGCCTGTTCTCTGTGGTCTGCCTACTGGTCTCTTGACATTTCGTGTTTTGCTCTTTTAGAAGATGAGGACTGATGGACAGCTGAGCTTCCAGACTGTTGAGATTTCTACAATTTTAAGTGGTCAAACTTTGGAAATTTACTTTTTTATGGAAGTTATTTATAAAGGGACACACTTTAGGAAGAATTTTTTAATCTACTGCTTCATAGCTACTGTTTTGATGTAAGCCAAAGGTTCCTAAACTTTCTTTGTTCCTGGTGGTCTTAGTTTCACAGTAAATTATACATACATATATACTTCAGAATATTACAGGGGTACAAATGTTCAGGTTATGTATATTGCCTTTGCCACAGTCAATTTTTTATAGTGCCTCAAGCCACAAGGAATGGCTAATGGTTCTGTTTATTAAGTAGTTAGATCCCAACAACTTATGTCCAAACAACTTTGTAGCAGTTTGAAAAATAATACACATAAATTGAAAGAGAAAATAATATACCTTTGTTTCATTCTTAAGTAACCGTAGTTACATGCTGGTAAGTTGCATGTGCCTGTTGGGCACTGCACAGCTTCTGAGTTGATCGTCTCATTTCCTGTTCGCGTGGACTGTCATGGAGTACTGGCTTTTTACCATAGCAATTGCTGAAAACCCAGCTTTGGCAAGATATGATATCATCAAAAGGAATGTAATGGGATCTAATGTTGAAGCCACGAACTACCTCTAGCTAGTAGTTTGCACGATGTCTGACAGAAGTTATAAATCCTGTATTTTTTTTAAAATTTAAAAAATATATGTCATCTATGGTGCTCCTGTGCCTTCAGTGTGGCACCCCATGGCACTTTGGCACACAGTTGGGGAACTGTGAATGTGAGCAACATGGTCATTGCTATTGCCATGACAGGTGTGGAAACTATGCTTGGGGTTGTCCAAGGCGCACAACTATCATGAAAGAACCCCAGTCTGGAAGCCAGTGCTGGTGAGTGGTCTTCTAGCACGTTCTTGGTGGTCAAGGAAATGACTCACTTCTGTGCATTGCCAAACAGAGCAAATGCAAACCTGTTTGTGTGTGTGTGGAGTTCTCGCAGACCACATGCATGCCATCATTGTGAGTGTCAGTATCAGGCAGCGTCTCCTCTGGGTAGATCTGTCTGTCTGAATGAGGAGCTCAGTTATGAATGTGGAATTGATGTCTTACTGAATATCATTCCCCTGAGTGAACCCATTGCTCTCTGGAAAACCATTCTCTTCTTCAGTGTCCGTTGACTTTGAGACTAGAATGTTCCATGATTTCTGCAACATGACACAGTGTACCACAAATGCTGTCTTCTCTGTGTGATTTGCACCCTTCGTTTATAAAGAACACCCATCCTTCATGTTTATTTTCAGAAATTGTGCTTGAGTTTATTGGCTGTGGCTTGTTCCAAAGTCTGAGAACTTTCCATCATTAAAACAAGTGGTAACAGGCACAGTTTTAATATTTTACTCCGAACAGATCTGGAGGCACAAACAACATTAGAAGAGTCATCTACAAAATTATGCAGTTATTTAAATTCCTATTATAGTGTTGTAGGATAGATTGATTTTTTTCTCATGAAAAAACTTTTTCTGTGATAAAATTTCATATTCTGAATATTTCTAGCCAATGAGTTGAATCAGTGATATAACTCTGGGGGAAAAAGATAATAAAAATATTTCCAGACATTACTCCTGCCTCACTGGGGGAGCTCCACAATTATTTAGCCCTTTTTATTGAAGCTTTAAGAAATAGATTGTATAATCCATGCAGGCAAATTTTCCTTGCCTTTCCTGCGTTAGGCAATGCATATAAGCAACACTGTGTGACAATGTTAATACGTCTAGGTGGTTGTCACTGTGTCTCTCCACCAGCACTTTGGGAGTAGAGGCTTTGCCCATTCCCAGGGCTAAGTGCTGGGGTCAGCAAACTTCTCCTGTAAAGGGCCAGGTAGTGAATATTTCCAGCTTTGTGGGCTGCAAGGTCCCTGTCTGCTGTTGCCACGTGAAAGAAGCCAAACAATCTGTAAATGAATGAGTGTAGTTGAGTTCCAATAAAACTTTACTGATGGACTCTAAAATTAGAATCTTATTTAATTTTTACATGACATGAAATATTAATCTTTTTTTTGATTTTTTTCAACCTTTAAAAAATGTAAAAATCATTCTTACCTCATAGTCTGTGAAGACATAGGTGGCAGGTAGAATTTGGCCTGTGGGTGGGAGTTTGCCGATCTCTGGGTTAGAGCAATGCCTGGCATAGAGGAGGTGCTTGAACGATGATCACATTTTCAATTAAAATGTTTTAAACCCACAGGAAAGCACAGAGAATAATATAATTAATTAGCATCTACTGGTGAGATTCAACACACATCATTCTGCCATATTGGCTACTGTTTGTTTATTTTTAATAAAACAGCCAGATACAGTTAAAGCCCAGCACCCCCACTGTCACTCCCCTACTCTTGCATATCCCATTTCCCTCCCTCTCTACCCAGGAGCAATGGTTAATCCAAATTGGCATATAAGCCTTCTGTCTGTGTTTTTATATTTTTACAACATAGGAATAAAATGCACGTAGAAGAGTTGTATTGCTCAGTCCTTCCACAACTTGCTTTCCCCCCCACTCACCACTGCATTTCTGTGATTTGTCTGTAGTTTTCAGATGTAGCTCTAGTTCACTCACTTAAATTTTCATGCAGTTTAATATATTTACCTTTTATTTTATGAGTCTTATTCAGAAGATTCTTTCCTATCTTGCTGTCATAAGGATAATTCTCCTAAATTTTCATTTAGAGCAGCAATCAGCAAACTTTCAACAAAGGGCCAGAGAGTAAATATTTCAAGTTCTGTGGGCCACACCTCCTCTTTTGCAACCACCCAACTGTGGGAAAGTAGCTCTACACAATGGATAATCTAATGGGTGTGGCTGTGTTCTAATAAAACTTTATTTATAAAAATCTGGTAGTGGGCCAGATTTGGTCTGTAAGCTACAGTTTTTCAACCCCTGATGTAAAAGTTTTGAGGTTGTATTTTTAACATTTTCATACAAAATCCATCTGGATTTCATTTTGTGTGTGTGTGTGTGTGTGTGTGTGTGTATGGTTAGTTAGACATTTATGTTACCCGCAGGGATCAGCAATTATTCAAGTATCATTTACTGAAAAGTTTATCCTTCCTACACTTATTTTTGATGCCTTCCCTCTTATATACTAAGTTTCTTTATGTGGTAAATCTCCGTGCTCTCTCTTCTGATACATTGTTCAATTTATCTATCCCTGTGCCTTCATTACAAGTTACAATTATTACAGATTTATAATGAATTTTTATATCTGGTAGGGAAAATATATCTTTATTCTTCTTCAAATTGTCTTGGAAATACTTGGTCCTTTCATCTCCCATGAGTTTTGGATCAATTAGATAAGTTAGAAAACAAGAAAAGAAATATGGGGTTTTCATTGGAATTGTATTGTTCTGCCTGGATTAGTGTTCTTACTATGTTAGTGGCTGAGGGACCGTGAACAGTTTACGCTGCTCAGTCTCTGAGACTCTGAGATAATACGCAGATGATAGTACCTGCCTCGTAGGGTTATAGTGAAGATTAAATGAGTTAATACACGGAAAACATTGAGAACCGTGCCAGGCATAGCATAAGCACTCGGAAATCTTAGCTGTTATTAGCTATGAGTATTCTTTGGTAGAAAAGTCTTCTTATCAAAGGTATCAGGACAGTTAATCAGGTCAGTTAATCAAAGAAGTTAAGTGGGGAATTGTAAAAAAATTTCAGACTCCTTTAAGTTTCTTATTTTATAATAAAATGCATATATATATTCATGCAAGAGGGGAAGGGATTTTTGTTGACACTTTACCCACAGTTCCACGTGCTGATGGCAGCTTATTTCCTTGTCTGGTTTGTAATTTCCTATTGTGAGCTCATTATGATAAGTGTCTGTGTGTGTGCGTGCAGGTGTGAAACTCGCCTGTGTCCTGTGTTGTGAAAAGTGTCGCTCCACCACTCTTCTGATCCTGGACAAGTTTTTTAATGTTAATTTCTTGGCTTAGAACATCCACATCAAAGGAATGTTGTTAATCACATGGGACATTCAAATGGGGAGTTATGATTACTCATGGGCAACTCTTTTTTCATCCAATGACCCTGGAGAGATGTCAGTTTCCAGCTGTTTCTCCAGGCCTGCTGGTAGTGCCCCTTCTGCTCTCTTTTCTAAATAGACAGGAGGCTCTAAGAGGCTTGACATATGTGCTCAGTTAGAGAGTTAGAGCTGTCCCTCTTCTCCTGTACTCAAGCCCACATTTCCCATTCCTGTGTGATTTCTAGAAGCCCAATCCCCAGAAATTTAGTTCTTATTCCCAGGTCCCTAACCCCTGTGGTAAATGCAGTGTCATCTTCTGCCAACTTCTGTGGTTATTAATTCTCTCGTCATTTCTGAAACTTGAGGAGTCTCCTTTTCTTCCACCCCTTTTTCAAGCTCACCTCTGAATGACAGCATTTTTCAATGTTACCTAATACTTTTAAATATAGTTTTAGCTGGAGAAGGGCCGGATCATCAGTTCAATCTATTATAATCAAAGTCCTGAATTGTGAAATTTTCCATCGAAGTTTTTATTTTATGGATGCCTACAAGCATTTGAATATGCAAAATAAGTCATGGTGTCTATAATCTTTATACACTGACAATTCACACAGTCCAAGTGGGTAAGCGTTATTAAATGGGGTTGGTTTCATCAACATTCTAAAACAGTTTGGAGGACACTCTGTGTTCACAATTAGTTTGCTGAAAAGCTTTTAATTCTATATGGTTATGCTTTACTGACAGTTTTCCCGATGGGTTTTTCTAGGCTTCTAATTTTATGCCTTAATTGGAAATGCTAAATATTTGCATTTTTAAGAGATAATTAGAATGATCAGTAATATAGAGGGTGTTCAAAGCTATAGTACCTTTGCTGTAGTGCTTCTGTAGATATAATTATATAGGTGCCAGCTCTCTACTGCTTTAAGGTTTATCTTGTCATGGGGGAGGTGACCCCTCCGTGTCTTGAAAGACAATGCACAGAAGTGCAGGTGGAATGTTCTGTCTTCTGGTTCCTTGTAGAACCACCCTGTGTCCACTGGGCTGCAAAACAAAGGTGGTGGTGGTTTTCTACCCTCATGCCTCTACTCTGTCCTCTAACTCCTAGACTGCAGAGATGCCTGTCCCTGTTGCTGACCATCCTTGTTTCTCTGCTTCACAGCCCACGGCTGTTTCTACTTAGTAGGATGTTTGTGGATGACCTCTTCCATTTTGTGCCCTGTTTTTCTAATCTTTAATTATTTTTCTTCTGTTTCTTCTGCTTTTCCTAGCTATGAAGATCCTCTCAGCTTCCTTGTAAAAGAAAACCCTGGCCTTTGAGTGGTTTCTGCCAGCCAATCAAAGAACATCTTTCCAATCACGCAATGAGATGATTAATCTGAGCACACATGCACTTCAGGGGTCTTTGGCTCTTGTTGATTTAAAAACAATTGCTACTGGAGTTCTAGGACCTGCTCTTTTGATGGCTTGAATTTTATTTATTTTTTCCCTTTTTAGTTCTTTTCTTAGTGAAATTGCCTATATGAAGCCTGCTGATATGGAGAAGGCTTATCTCCAAATATATGAGATTGGACAACATGAAGACTTTAGATTTATTGGCACAGCCACTGATTCTTATCCTGTTCCTGGGAGCAGATGGGTATTAAAATTAGAGCAGCTGTTTCCACTTAAGGTTAGGAAAACTGAAAACAGAGCAGAGGGAATTTTGTTTGCCCGCAGAGAGAAAAACACACATCAAAGTAGTCAAGAGGCCAGCCAGGTACACAAGCACACTTGGCACTTTATAGCTTAAAGCAAAAGCCTTTCCCAAACAAGGTGACCCTGGATTTTCTGCTCTTGCACCTGGTTTCACAGGCACCCATAGAGTTCTTTGCCATTTTTTTTTTTTTTTTTGAGACAAAGTCTTGCTCTGTTGCTCCAGGTAGAGAGCAGTGGTGTCATCGTAGCTCACTGCAACCTCCAACTCCTGGGCTCAACTGATCCTCCTGCCTTAGCTTCCCGAGTAGCTGGGACTAGGGGCACATGTCACCATGCTGGGCTAATTTTTCTATTTTTAGTAGAGACAAGGTCTCACTCTTGCTAAGGCTGGTCTCAAACTCCTGAGTTCAGGCAATTCTCCTGCCTTGGCCTCCTACAGTGCTAAGATTATAAGCGTGAGCCACCGTGCCTGGCCTCTGCCAATTTTTATTAAGGATCGCAGGCTACTGAGCCTAGCAGATATGGAAGAACATTGTGCCTGGTGGGACAGGCTCTGAGTGAAGGATGGTCTAAAAGAAAGCAATGTGGTCTCTTCTTTGTTTCAGACAAGAAATATCTTTTGAGTGCCCACGGTGTGCCTGGTTTTCCCACTCTCTGATACCGCATGTTAGTGTCCTTTGTTAATTATACCTATTTAACAAATTAACTGCCATGTGAGTTGTATTTAACTCACACTAGTTTTGAACCCGGGGCCTCATAAGGCATATGTAATTCACACGTCTCCTCACCTGGGGAGCCAAGTGAACTATTTTTCAAGTTTTATGTAACTCACACACAGAAAACAATAAAAAATACAAATTTGTCATTAAATTAGAAAGGATTGTTTTGTTTTTGAAGTTTTTATTCTATTTTCATAATAAAACACTGTGGCCCCAAGGCAAAAGTTTTTTTTTCTAGTGTGGCAATGTGTTAAAAAAAAGAAGGGGAATAAAACATTTTAAAAGTGTGGGATCTCCAACAAAAGTAAAAGGCTCTTTTCAAAGTGCTACTCTGACTTGAGTTCCCACCCCTGTTTGACGTGTTCCATTGGCTTTCCACAGCCTCTCGGAGGAAGGACAAACCCACTAGAGAACACAGGGGCCTGCTGACTCCCATGGTCCTGGTGGCTTCCAGTGGCCACTGTGCTGGGAGAAAAGTCTGCATGGGCTTCCCCCTGGGAGGAAAGTCAGGAAGGAGCCTTGTGGTTAATCTTGGGTAGAGGCAAGTTATTGATACTTTCATCAACTTTGTTAAATATGAAAATCAAAGAACAAAGGGTATGGTGGGTATGTCTATATAGCAGATATTTAAAAAAACAATTTTAAAAAATTGCAAAGTATAACACATATACAGAAAAGTGCCCAAAACAAATATATACAGCTCAATGTATTATCATGAGATGATCACTGGCATAACTGCCATAGATCAAGGGTGATAATGTTGCCCTCTGGGCTCTTCCTGGTCCCCACCTCCTCCTGCTCCCCAGGGGGAACCACTCTTCTGACTTCTAGCATGATTCAGTTTGCTGTTGGCCACCTTTATACTAGTGGGAAAAACATCGCACTTGGGGAATTTGTTCAAATTTTTGTATAAGGCTACAGTTCTTTCTTTATCATGGCTGTATGGTATTCTTTGAGGTGAATATACTACACTTTATTTATGTATTCCACTCTTAATGGACACTGGGGTGGTATCCACTTTTTGGCTATTGCTAATAGTGATGCTGTGAGTGTTTTTGTGCATGTCTCCTGGTGCACATTCGCTTCTTGTTTACGTTACCGTATTCCTAGAGGCAGATTGCTGGGTCACAGGTAAACATTTGTCCAACTTCAGTAGACGATGGTCAACAGTTTTCCAAAGTGCCCATGCCGTGGAGTTGTCTTCCCTCTCTACCTTCAACAACGTAAAGATTTCTTTACTCTGGAGACCAGCCCTTTGTGGGCTACATGTACACAAACGTCTTCATCCATTGTGTGGCTTGCCTTTTTCATCGCTTACCGGGGTGTTTTAAGGAAAAGTTTATAATTTTGCTGTCACCCAATTCATTAATTTCTTTCTTATAGTTAGAGCTCATCATGTCCTATTTATTAAATATTTGTTTACTGTAATGTTATGAAGATACTTCCTTTTGTTATTTTGAAGCTTAATTTTTTACCTTTCATATTTAGATCTACAATCCAATGGGGTTCATTTTTGTGTATGGTATGAGAGAGGGAAAAAGCCTCATTTTTTTTCCCATATGGGATATCACTTTATCGAAAAGACTGTATTTATCCCACTAGTCTAGAAATCAAGTGTCCTTATATGGTCATTTCTCTGTCTTGTCTCTCTATTCCACTGGTCTATTTGTTCATCCATCTGCTGATGTCATACTGTCCTAATTACTATGGCTTTAAAATTCTTGATCTCTTGTAGAGCAAGCCCTCCCACATTGTTCTTATTCAAGAATGTCTGGGCTATTTTGGGCCATGTTGCACAAAGACAAAAAAAACTATTGCGATTTTTATTGCAATGGAATTTAATCTGTAAATTACTTTGGGGAAATTTGAATCTTTGTAATGTTGAGTTTTCTAAACCATGACTAGAATATTCCTCCATTTATACATCTTCTTTAATTTCCCTAAACACGGTTTTATTTAACAGTTCTCTGTTGAGATCATGCACTTCTTTCATTTGATTTATCCCTAGGAATTTGATTTTCTTTGATATACCATAAACAGCTCCTCTTAAAAAAATATCTTTTGTTTGTTGCTGATACATGGAGATGCATTTTTTTTTTGGTAAATTTTCACTTTGTATTCAGCAAACTTACCAAAGTTCTGTAGTCTAATAATTTATCTGCATGCATAATCATAGCTTGTGAATTATGACAGCTTATTTTACTATTCAATCCTTATATTTTCTTTTTATTTTTGCCTCATTGCACTCATTGTTTAGGATCTTTATTTAGTACAGTGTTCAATGGAAGTGGTGATAGCAAACATCTTTGCTTTGGTCTCAGTTTCAGAGAGAAAATGTTCAACATTTCACCAATAAGTATTGCTTTTGCAGAAGGGTCTTTGTAGATATTCTTTATCAGATAAAAGAAGTTCCCTTTTATTTTTAATGTGCTAAAAGTCTTCACTGTAGGTGGATGTTGAATTTAGTAAAATACTTTTTCTATATCAGTTAAGATGATAATATGATCTTCATAGGATGTTTAATTGCCAATGTGCCTGCAGGCTTCTTTTCCTGAGTAGGCAGGGAGGTAAAAGTTGAGATATTTCCTGTATTAATGGCATTGTTGTTTTGTAAAAAGAGTATGCTAGTATGTATGAACACCTCTAACGAGAGGTGAAGTAAGAATGTGCGTACTGGACTTGTTCTGTAAGTTTCTGATTAAAGAAACTGGTCTTTGAATGGGTAAAAGAAAAAAGAAAAAAAAAAGCATTTCATTTGAGGCTGGTGTGCTTATGTTAGTCAGTGCAGTTGGGTGCTATCCCTTAGGATTCAGTTAAATATGGACACCAACACCAAGGGACAAAGGGCGTGCCAGATTTTTGGAGAACAATTTATTTAATTCTTGATGTATCTGAAGCTGAGCAGGGCTTAAAATTCATCACCATGACTATTGATTATGGGCGTTGGCCAGACTAATGCAAAAGCACAGCGATTTCAAGATAATTTCCAAATGCAGCATATCTTAAGGAGACACCATGAAAAAGCAGGAAAACAATTAGACATGTAATAGTGCATTTTTAATGGATTCATTCCGTAGTCACAAGTTTGAATTCTGCTTATGATTTCCTGTTAGCCTACTTACAAATGTGACTGAGTTCCCATGTAAATATCAGGACAGGCTGGTTTCAGGAAAACTGACTCAGAATTGAGGGGGAAAAATGATTGCCCAGATTAGTCTTGGAATCATTTTGTGAGTAGATCTAGAGTCCCTAATACAGAAGTAAAGAAACAGCAAAACGTGGGAATGTGTATTTCAGTGAGATATATAGTTCTTGATTCAGTAAAGTGAGTGAGCATTTTTATTATTTGGATTTGGCAAAAAAAAATTCTTGGGATGCATTTCTTGGCGGAGTCTCCTACTGGCATAAGCACTGTAGTGATTTTTTTCTTGTATCTTTACTCCTAGTGGGTAAGCAGTTGGTGTTGAAATAGAGTTGAGATCTTTATTGAAGAAAGTGGGAAAAATTCCTTGTTAAGACAAAAATACTGTGACAGTTGGACCCCAACATTGTTCATTTGCCTTTCAGCAGGAAGATGACATTTAGAACCAGTGCAATTTCTATTTTGGACATAGAAACACAGTATTAAGAACTGAAAGTGTGGTAGAGTTCTCTAGTCCTATTCCTTCCTTTTAAAGTTCAGGGCATGTGAGCCCCAGGAGACTTCCTTGTCTTGTCCAAGATTACCCACGGATGAGAGTAGAGTCCCAGGCTTTCTCTACTGTATCATGGTGCCTCAGGGTGGCAATTGTTTGTTTTTATTCTTCCAGTAACATTAAACTCTAAATTCTGGAGTCATCTTTGTTGTGGTTGCCCTCTCCCAGTTGGCAGATGTTGACACTTTCTTGCTATTTCTAAGCCTCTGGTCTGTGACTCTTCCCCACCCACCCTCCTCCAGGGGTCTGCCTAGTTGTGTATTTAGCTTCCTCACTGGTTGCCCCTCATTCATCTCCATTTAGGTTCAGCTGATGGATGGGAGGGTAGGCGGAGAATTTCCATATTCATTCTAGTGAAGGGAGGGTAGGGGCATGACCCTCCATTGTGGTCCTGCTTCATGGTGGATTATCTAGATAAGCATTCTTTTCATAGTGCCAGGATTCATACTGCTACATTCCTGCACATCATTATGATTAAAAGAATGTCTAGTCTTTTAAGTTGTATTGTAAAGGGTCTGTCTCTTATTTAATTGCTTGGTGTATACCAGCCCAGTAAAGAAGTTGGGTGGGAGGAGAAAATAGATGTTATTGCTATCAAATTTATATGGCCTTGTTCAAGATGGTTTTCTTCTTGGAAGTCTTCTGAGATGACCCCACCTGCCTGTTTTCTTTCTTTTGTGAATCCCAAAGTACATACTGTCTACATCAGGGATTGACAAACTAAAGGGCCAGATAATAAATACCATATAAGCTTTGTGGGCCAGATAGTCTCTTTTGCAACTACTCAACTGCTAGTGTAGTGCAACAGCAGTCCGCACACAAACAGGTGGCTGTGGTTGTATTTCAGTAACTTTATTTACAAAAACAAACTGGGTTTGGCCTGTAGTTGTAATTAGCTAACCCCTGGTTTATACCAATATTTTCTAATTTTTTTTGGACCAGATGCATTAGAATCATCTGGGGAATGTTGGAATTTACAGGTTCCTGGGCCTCACCCTCAGAATTTTTGATTAACAGCTTGGAGCTGGGAAATCTGTGTTTTAAAAAGTTCCTTAATTGATTCTACTGCTCAGATGCATTACTAAAGCAACGGACCATTCTACTTACCTCCCTTCCCTCCTCTTCCCTGTCTCCATCCTTTCCTTCCTTATATATACATGCAAATAATTATATAACATTGTCTTTTGTGTTTAAAATAATATAACATGGTACGATGTTGCACAAATCATTCTGCATATTGCTTATTTATTTCTTTATCCTTTTTATTAAGGTATTTATCTTTTATTGATCTCTAAAAATTCTTTCTATAATAAGGGATTTAGACCTTTGTATTAATAATATATTGTACATATCTTCCTTCAATAGAGTGTTGTCTTTTTACTTTATGGGGTCACATGAATTTCAAAAAAATTGACAGTAAAATGCATCAGTCTGTTCCTTTAAGGCAGTTATCTCAACTAGAGGTGATTTGCCCCAGAGGACATTAGCAAGGTCTGGAGACTTTATTTGGCTATTACAACTTAGAAGGAGGGATTTTACTGGCATCTTCTAAGTGGAGATGAGGGATGCTGTTAAACATCCTACAATATACAGGGCAGCCCCTCATGAGAAAGAATTATCTATCCCAAAGTGGCAAGAGTGCCAAGGTTCAAAAACCCTCCTTTAAGGCTATTGTTTTGGTTCTTTGTTTAGTAAGATACATCCTCTTCCTATGATACTAATATCTGTATTCAAATGTGTATTAAAAGTTTCTTAATTGACTGTGCCAATCAGACAGATCAACATAACAGTCCATTCTACTTATTTCTTAATGCTATACACAAATTCCCCATTATTTCTCTCCTGTGCCTCAATCTTCCTCCTCACTCCTTGGTCAGTGCCACAGCCGCCTGTGTTCCATCAATTACCAGCATGGTGCTGGGTCATATAACATGCTTCACCAGTGTTTGTAAGTTTTCTTCTTGGGCTTTGTCAGGTTCAGTTTCCTCCCATACCCTGAGGTGCCTTTGTCCACTGAGCATGGGCATAAATGAGGGAGAGGCTGACCTCTAGTCTGCTCCATTCTTGTCTGGACCTTTGGAAAACAATGTCAATCAAAGCTACGTGGACAACATTCACTGACTCCATCATACAAGGTGTGGTTGACTCTTACACACAAGCACCACCTACTCTCTCAGAGCTCAAGCTGGGCATGCCAATACAAATCACACTATTAAGAGTACCACAGTGCTGGGGAAAGAGAAAGGATTTCAGAGATCTCCATCCTTCCTCATCATAAAGAGGATTGAACTCTATGTGTGTGGAATCTGCCCACACACATAGATCACCACTGCCACAACCTACAAACAACTAGCAACTGAGAAAACGGCCACACTAAGGATATCTATAACCAAGGCATCCATCCAGAAGCTAGGTCACCATCAAAGCACCCACAAGCAATGCCAAAGGTTCTTACCCAACATGTGCTGCAGACACATCCTTATGAGTGAGGGGGAAAAAGAGCCCCATCTAAACAAAAGAAAATTCAAAAATAAGAAGTGACAGCTGCTCCAGATGAGAAGGAATTAGAGAAAGAATTCTGGAAGTATGAAAAATCAGAGCAAAAGAACACCCCCAAAAGAGAATTCGAGCTCTCTAGCCATGGGTGCCAATGAAAATGAAAATATTGAAATGACAGATGAAGAATTCCCAATGTGGATCATAAGGAAGCTCAATGAAATCCAAGAAAAAAATGGAAAGCCAACTCAAAGAAACCAGCAAAACAACTCAGGAAATGAATGAAAAATTCACTAAAGAGATTTACATTTAAAAAAAAAGTCTCTGGAAATGAAAAATTCGTTTAAGGAAATACAAAACTCAGTGGAAAGTTTTAAGAATAGATCAAGCAGAAGAAAGGATCTCAGAGCTTGAAGACAAATTCTTCCAAATTAACTCAGTAAGTCAAAAATAAAGAACAGAGAATTAAGAGGAATAAACAAAGCCTATAGGAAATATGGGATTACGTAAAATGGCCAAATATTAAGAATCATAGGCATCCCCGAGGGAGAAGAAGACAGTGCACAGGGCTGGAAAACCTAGTTGAGGGAATAATTGAGGAAAACGTCCCTGTTCTTGCTAGAGATTTAGATATCCAGGTACAAGAAGCTCTAAGAACACCTGGGAGATTCCTTGCAAAGAGGTAATCACCAAGACACATAGTCATCAGACTGGCCAAAGTCAACAGCATGGAGGAACTCCTGAAAGCCATAAGGAGAAGTCATTAAGTAATGTACAAAAGAAAACCCATCAGGCTAACTACAGACTCCTCAACTGAGACCTTACAAGCCAGAAAAGATTGGGGTCCCACCTTTAGTCTTCTTAAACAGAACAACTGCCAGCCTCAAATTTTGTATCCTGCAAAATCAAGTTTCATATATAAAGGAGAAATAAGCAAGCACTGAGGGAATTTGTCAAGACGGGACCTGCCCTGCAGGAAGTACTCAGAACTGCAATATACATGTATCAGCACCATAGACACCCACCAGGTAAAACCACCCCAAAGCTAAAGCTCAGAGCTCATAAAATACAATAGCACAAGAGGTAAAACAAAACAATAAGGTACTACTCAACTGAATGAACAGAACAACATCCCACATATCAATTCTATCAATCAATGTGGATGGTCTGAATCCTTCACTCAAGAGACATAAGCTGGTTGAATGGATGAGAAAATGCTATTGGATGAGAAAATACCAAGCATCTCCTGTCTCCAGGAAACACATCTAACCCACAAGGACTCATGCGGACTCATGGTGAAGGGATGGAAAAAAATAATCCATGCTAATGGAAAACAAAGGAAAGCTGGTGTAGCCATTCTCATATCAGGTAAAACTGACTTTAGATCAACAATGGTATATAGAGAAAAGATGGTCATTACAAAATGGTTAAGGGAGCAATTCAACAATAAGACATAACAATCTTTAATATTTATGCACCTAACACAGGAGTGCCCAGATTCATAATGGAAACCCTGCTAGATCTAAGAAAAGAGATAAACAGAAGCATCATAATTGCTGGGGACATCATCATCCCACCGGCAGAACTGGACAGATCATCCAAGCAGAAAATGAAGCCCTGGACTTAAATGAGACTCTAGAACAAATAGGCCTAAGACATTCACAGACCATTTTACCTGAAAACTACTTAATATACATTCTTCTCAGCAGCACATGCAACATTCTTCAAGACTGATCATATCTTAGGCCATAAAACATGTCTCAATAAATTTAAAAAAAAAAAAGAAATCCTACCATTTCTCTTCTCAGACCACAGTGGAATAAAACTAGATATCAACTCCAAGAGAAACACTCAATTCTATGCAAATTCATGTATATTAAATGACTGCTGCTGAATGGTGATTGGGTCAATAATGAAATCCATATGGAAATCCATAGATTCCTTGAACTGAATGACAAATGGGACACAGGTTACCAAAATCTATGGGATTTAGCAAAAGCAGCCCACAAGGGAAAATCCATAGCCTTAAATGCCTACATTAAAAAGACAGAAAGATCACAAGTTAACAATCTGATGACACATCTCAAGGCACTAGAGAAGGAAGAGCAAACCAAACCCAAAGCAAGAAAAAGAAAAGAAAGGTCAGAACAGAACTAAACAAAATGGAAAAAAAAAAAACCCACAGAGGAATAATGAAACAAAAAGTTGGATCTTAGAAAAGATAAACAAAATTGATAGATCTCTTGCAAGATTAACCAAGAATAGAGGAGAAAAGAACCCCTAAAAGTTCAAGGGTCTCTACCTTGGTTTTGTTGAAAGGTGCCACTGTCATTCTAGAAGAGACTGGTTGCAAGACCTGCTCATACTCTTCTCATTTCCTACCTGCAGTGATCAAATCCATTCTCTGTCTCAGCATTAAAAATTTTAATCTAGTTTAATATAAAAGGAGGACTTAGTCAAACAGATGATCACAATAGTTGACATGCATACCAGCAGAGCATGTAGTTGACAATTTGACTGCTCAGGTGAAGTACAAGTTGTTGTGTCTGACTCTTCCATTGGACTGTGAGCTCTTTCAGGGCCAGGGCAGGGCTTTATTCATCTTCCCCAACCCTTCTTCTAGTCATCCCACCTGGCACATCATAGGTGCTTGATAAATGTCCCATGAATTACTCATTAGCCATATTAAATTTTCTATAAAAGTACAGTAAAGGTAGGAAAAAAGCCCTTAAATTTCCTAAGCTAGCATAGAAGGAAAGGTAGTTATATGTGCATCTCCCCAGGCCCCACCATCATTCAAGTGAGGCAGAGGTAGGTGTTCACACTTTGAAGTAACCTTGTTAGCTTTGGCACACTATATCTACCAAATGGTCCTCTTTTATACCTGTTTTACGTTGACCTTTTATCCTTCTGCTTGCGTGCTGCAGAGGACATGGGAATTGCCGGAAGTATGGGTAGCAGGCAGTTTAAGGAAAGAAAACACGCCATGGCTAAAGTGTCACCCTGCAACTGCCTTTGAGTCGTGAGCCCCAGGAATGGCAGGTACCTTTGCCCAGGTCTGGCCTCCCATCTCACTCTGTGCCATGTCCCATAAATGCTCTTGGACTTGGTTGTAGTATGAACTATTTCACACAGTCTAAAATTAAGTGTGAAGAGAACAGTTTCAGGTTAGTTCTCTGATATGAAAAATTTGGCTTAAGCAGATGAATTAATCAGATGCAGCAAGCATACGGCATTTAATAAATGAGCCCGTTGGTTAACTGTAAGCAGAAAACCATTAACCCACGGGCTTTCTCTTCACTCTTTACTATAGGTGGTATTGCAAAGGCTTAATCATCTTTCCCCATCATTAGAAGCTAGAAGTAATAGCTATGGACATATCACATATTAAATTTTGTGTATTCCCGAAGTCAGGTCTATTGATGATGATATTTTGTCTCATTATGCATTTTGGCAGTTTGGTCATTACTTGCTTATAGTTCAAACTTAATGGGATGCAAGAGCTGAAGTGACTTCTGCAGCAGGACCTTTTCTTTATGAGAGAAAACGCAAATATGAGTGTAAAACTATCTCGAGATATTTCCTGTACAGAAAAGCAGACCTTACAATAAATATGTATGGTGCTCAGATGTTGCTTAAATGATTACATTTTATCTTATATTTGCTGTTTTGAATTGAAACAGTTTTTTTTTTAAATGAAACTAGTTTGAAGTGTTAGAGAATATAATGGCAGGTAGTCAACGTTGTTAGTAAAACAACTAATACATGCCAAGGAAGCACTAGGATGAAATGGTTGTTTCAAAAAAGGGATCGATAACCCTGCAATGCGTTTAACTCTTTGCGTTGTTTCTGTGTGTGTGTTTGCGTGTGCATGCCATCACATTTCCACTACTATGAATCCCTGTAGAAATCTGCAGAGTCGACTGTTTAATTTTTAGCTTTTGTCCTTTTTTTTTTTTTTTTTGCTGATAACCCTGTCATTATGATATGTCCTTCTTTATTTACTAAGAGTGTTTCTCCTGGTCTTCTACATCAGTTGTTCTTATTTAACCCCATGTGCTGTCTGTGCACTTTTCTCAGCTACAAAGCTGGGACAGCAGCGCTTAGGATATTGTTGATTCTCATCAGATTTTCTTTCTGGCTCTTCATTCCCTTACCTGTTGGGACTGGCTCCTGGATATGGCAAGTTGGGCGTTGCCATGACACCAGCCCTTTGCCACCCCAGCTCCATCTGCCAGCATCTCTGACACTGCCCACTGGGTGATCGGCTTCACGGAGAGGCTCTCTGAGGACTAGGGAAAGGTGGCCTGGTTCACTGCGTTGAGAGCCACCCGTGACCTGCAGGGAGCCCATCTCCTCCTGCCATCATGGCAGAGGCTACTGGTGTGCTGGTTCTGCTAGAGATTCCCCCACCACTTTAGAGCAGATTTAAATTTATTTAATCACTCAAGAGACACCGTAGTAGGGATACTCAAGGCTCTCCCTTGACTTATGTTCTCAAGACCTGGGACTGGGCCTTGGACAATCCTGATTCCATTTTACACAGCAGTACACCTCGCAGGCTAGGGCAGCTACTTGTATGTAACATCATTCATTCTCTCATTCACCCATTCACTCATTCACTTGGTAAATGTTGATCCAGCAGCTCCCATTTTAGGTCTGCACATACTCAAGCAAACAAAACAGAAAAGAGAAATCTGACCTCACAAAGCTTACATTCTAGTCAGAGAAGAGAGAAAAGAAATATATTAAATAATTTAAAAAATATGCTAGAAGATGATGGCTGTGTTGGAAAAAATAACGCAAGGAAAGAGGAGTTGATAATGCCGAGGGGTGGAGACTTTGCGCTGTTAAATTGGGTGCTTGGAGACGTCCGCATCAGAAGATGGCATTTGAGCAAAGAGTGGAAGGAG
This sequence comes from Lepilemur ruficaudatus, assembly GCA_963574885.1. Taxonomy (NCBI): domain Eukaryota; kingdom Metazoa; phylum Chordata; class Mammalia; order Primates; family Lepilemuridae; genus Lepilemur; species Lepilemur ruficaudatus. The sequence goes on along the minus strand of CAUYRT010034351.1, from coordinate 10,694 downwards.
GCTCGGGGGTAGCTGTGAAAAGTGAGGGCATTCCAGGCAGACGGAAGAGCCAGGGCAAAGGCCCTGATGCAGAGAGTGCCTGGAGCCTCGGAGGGACAGTGAGGAGGTCAGTGTGTGTGGAGCCCTGTGAGGAGGGCAGGAATAGGAGATGAGATCAGAAAGGCGTTGTGAAGACTTTGGCTTTTATTCTGAGTAAAAGTCAGTCATTTGCTTAGTATCGTTAAGCCTCCATTGTAAAATTAGCATCATAAGTGTACCTTGGAATGTTGTTTTAAGGATGCACCAAAGTAAAAAATGTAAAATGCTTAACGTCATGGCAGACGCACGAGCAGCATTCAGTGCACGGCAGGTAGTGCTAGTTGTTCTTAGTGCTTGTACTAGAGGCAAACTCTCCAGGGGCAGAACCTATGGGGTTTGTTTTTTGGCATTTTTAAATTTTTATTTATTTTTCTGAGACAGAGCCTCACTCTGTTGCCCGGGCTAGAGCGCTGTGGCGTCAGCCTAGCTCACAGCAACCTCAAACTCCCGGGCTCAAGCAATCCTGCTGCCTCAGCCTCCCAAGTAGCTGGGACTGTAGGCATGCACCACCATGCCCGGCTAAATTTTTCTATTTCTAGTAGAGATGGGGTCTGGTTCTTGTTCAGGCTGGTCTTGAACTCCTGAGCTCAAGGGATCCTCCCATCTCGGCCTCCCAGAGTGCCAGGATTATAGGCTTTAATCACCCAGCCCAGCCTGTTTTTTGGCATGTAATTCCCAGACCTGGTGCAGTTCCTGGCACACAGTAAGCCCCCAATCCACATTTGAATAGTATCACTGTCATACCTTATTCTAAGGAAGCATTGAGGTGGCCTTAATTGATCTTCATTGGATTCCTCCTCATTTCCTGTTGCTTACAGAAGTATAACCCTTCCCTTTTGCCTTCTCCACAGGAACATGTTTTTGGCATGATCATAACTTGATGTCAAAGGCTTGGTGCTCTGTTGCGGAAAGGACCATTGGCTGGGGGTGGGAGATGTGGCCTAGTCCTGGCTCTGTTTTGCAGAGGCTGGGGGTGGGGGGTCATTCAGCTCCGCTCTCCTTCCGCTTCCCAGCAGTGACAGGGATTCAGAAAAAGCCATCTGTATTTCAGGGCTGTTGTGAGGAAAGACAAGCTACTAAATGGCAATGTTCTTTGAAAACTCTAAAGGGCCATTTTTGGGGGTGCAGTAAAGGAAGGGTGGGTACCTGTGCCTTGACTGATTTCTCTGGAGAAATGTTGGTTTATGCTGTGCTTGGAGACTCTTCTGAGGAGGCTCTGGCCTCTCCAAGGACTGGCAATTGTCAGCAGTTGGCTGCAGGAATGGGGTGGAAGCCGTGGGGCCTCTCTGGCCACGAGGTCAGTGGTCCTTGCCTTAGTGGTGCCATTCTCTAAGCTGCACAATGGAGGTTCAGACTTTCAGAATTAGCTTTTGTATTGATCTGTTGTGATTTAAATGCATTTCTGTTTTTTTAATGCATACATTAAAATTCTTATGTATGACTAGGTCCACCTCAGATGGTTTAAAAGATGATTTCAGACACGTGGTTTTAAATGTCCCTTTCACGCTAGTTAATTAAATTCTTTCTTCTTCTTGTCAAATAATTCTTGAGGTGACACCCATTCCAAGCAGCCTTCCTAAAAATAAATCAGAAAGGAGATAACAGCGCTGTGACTAATCAAGCAGTTCACCTCCCTCCCTCATCACTCATTGCTTGCCAAAGACGGATCAATCTATCTGTCTTCATTTCTCTCAACTTTAAAAATAAATCCTCTCCCCACCCCCCACATAGCCTGGGTTCCTTGACATGTGAGGGATAGAGCCGTGGACATGGCAGATAAAGTGCCTGCACTCACGGAGCTCTCATTTTTGTGAGGGAGGAAAAAAGGGTTATTTTAAATTTTGTAGTGAGGCAAGGCTTCTTTGAGAAGGTGATGCTTGAGTAGAGAACTGAGTGAGAAGAGGAAGACAGCCGTGCAAAGTCTGGGAGAAAAGCATTGCAGGCAGAGGGCCCAGCAGGTGCAAAGGTCCTGAGGTCAGAATAAACTTGGTACAGTCCAGGGACAGGTGAGGAGAGAAGGGGACAAGGGAGGAGGAAGGTTTGTGGGAGGAGACGCCTTCAGAAGGCAGGAAGGGGCCTGGTCGGGGAGGGCATTGTCTGTGAGGAAGGAGTTTGAGTTTGAGTTTGAGTTGATAGATTGCAAATATTTTCAATTTTGACAGTTTAAATATTCTCTTCAGACACTAACCCATCGATTCCTATCTGAGATTCTGTGAAGGAATTACCAAGTGATAGCATAGAATTAATGTGGTGTTTTTGGAGCCTCATTTGCTTCAATACAAAAATCCCTTAATATTCCTTAAGGAGTTTGTTGGAAATTGTTTGATGAGGATAATTAGCAGACCGCATAGCCGTTTTACCATGCAGAATTCTATCCGTGTGTGTTTAAGGGCATGGACTCATTTCAACGAGAGAATTGAGATTCCCATTTGCCTGTCATTTATTCTGTACTGAATTTTATATTGGGGTCAGCCCCGAGAAGCCAGGGCTGTATCAGATAGAGATCTAATTTTCTTTTATCACAGAAACAAGTTGTAATCGAATAAGCCCTGAGAATATGCCTGAATCCTTGTGCCGTCTTGAGAGCAGCAGATGATCTTTTGACATTGTTTTGCAGCATGTCTTCAAGTACCAACAACTGACCATTCAGAGGTCGCTGGCAAAGGACTCAGAGATAAACGCTTTTCTTAGCGCATGAACACAACTTAAAGACATATAACTGAATTTTTGTCTTCCATATCCAGTGGGGCTGCATTTCTCTGTAATAACCCTCCAAAGCCAGGAGATAAATTTTACAAGATTTTGCTTAATTTAACTCTCCACCACACTCTCTTCCTAGCTAGCATTTGTTATGCAAACTAATCGTTTTGGAAACCTTTAATTAAATAGCACAGTGTCACCTTAAAAAGGGTTGTTGATCAGATAGGAAATTGAGAGACATAGGTGAGCACATCCGTAGGGCAGATAAACTGGGCAGTCATTTCTCACGAGGAAACCTTGCAAAGGTCCAGGATGTGAAAAAGGAGATTCCAATTTAGATTTCCAATATCATTTGTCATGATCAACAGCTAAAAATGTCAGAGTTGGTATCTTTCTAAATAAGCCTCAGTGTAAACTGCTTTGCCTTAGAAAATTACTCTAAATAATGTGTTCCCGAAATCAACATTATTGAGGGCTTTCTGGGTTTCGAGGAGGCTGCTCTCCACTATGTATCTCTTTGTTGGGTGTCTGTTATCTGTGGTAAGGTTAATGCTGAGATGACCTTGGGGAGACACCCCCCCGCCCCAGCACAAGTAGTTAAGAACGTGCGTTCCACGGGAATAGCATTTCCATTAGAGCAGTATCTCTGAGACACAGAGCTAATTTCCCAGCGATGGCACCACTTTTCTTATGAGGGAATAATTGACCCATTTACGGTCTCATTTCAGCTTGTTGCAGATCCTTGCGCCAGCAACCCTTGTCACCATGGCAACTGCAGCAGCAGCAGCATTGGGGATGGCTACCTCTGCATCTGCGATGCAGGCTATGAAGGTCCCGACTGTGAGCAGGCACTTCCCGGTCTTGCAGCCTCGGGCTGGACGGAGTCCACGGCGCCCAGACAGCTCCAGCCCGTCTCTGCCACCGCGGAGCCCGACGTGATCCTTCCACGCTCTCAGGCAACCGAGACGCTGCCAACCTGGCAGCCGAAAACGGGGCAGAAAGTTGTAGAAATGAAATGGGATCAAGTGGAGGTGAGCGTCGTGTGGCACATATTTTTACGCAAGAAACCAGAAATGTTAAAATAATTCCGGTGGATCCAAAACCAGTAATAAAAATGGAAGACGTGTAAGTTCCTCACTGAGCAAACCAATGTGCCTAAACTTACTCCCGTCTGCACTTGTGTGGACGATGGTTTTGTGAGCATAAAAAGAATAAGCAAACACAAAAATGAATAAAATTATTTTCTGGAATGGTACCCACATGCATTTTGTGAGATAATCTCAGATTTTTGAGGGAAAGACATCTCAATGTAGCATCGTATGAAGTAATATAGGATCTTCCATTGCTGACCTAATTTTCCTTCGAGGAGGGTATCTTGGTCTGTTAAGTCTACTGTAACAAAAATGCCATAAAGTGGGTGGCTTATAGGCAATGAACATCTATTCCTCACAGCTCTGGAGGCTAGGAAATCAGGACCAAGGCAGGGTCCGAGTCTGGTGAGGGCCTTCTGGAGCTTGCATAGGCCTTTTTTATGAGGGCACTAATTCTATTCATGAGCCCCGTCTCCTCGTGACCTGTGTCCCAAAGGCCCCACCTCTTAATACCACCCCCTCGGGGGTTAGGATTTCAACATATAAATTTTGGTGGAGAGACACAAATATTTGGACCATAGCAGAGTATTATGTGCAACTATTTTTTTGTGTGTGTGTGTGTGTTGCTGTTTATTGGTTAGGTTCCAGTTTTGGTACCTTGCGATACTTCAGTGGGATTTAGAAAAAAGAAGCTATCATTGATTTTGAAAATATTTTGAGAATGCATTTGAGAAATAAACTTCCAAATTTTGTTTATTTTGGCAATAGCAAATTCTATTTGTTGAAACTTTTCCCATCTGGGCTTGGCTGTTGTATCTTCAAGCTCTCCTTTTTTCACAGACTCCTAAAAGTTGACATAAAATATAAATTCCCTAGCTAGAACAGTTGGGGAACACGTCCAAATCATGAGTTTGAGATGACATTGATAGAGTGTAATTTCATTCTGTGTCTTATACTTTATAAATACGGCATTCATATAACCCTGTGGTGGCATATTATTACAAGTTTTGTAGTTTAGATGAAAAAACACACAGATCTTTGTATAACATGTATTAAAGTTAAAGAATGTGTCTAGAAATTTCTCTTATTGTTATATTAATAAGAGAGGCAAGCAGCATTTCTCCTTTTATTTTCTTGGGTAATTCTAACCAGTTGACCCACTTTTTTTTTTTTTTTTTGCATTACCACGCAGTTTATGAAGGCCACGTTCAGACTGCAGGGCAAGGATCTTAGCCTACCTAAAAAACTGTGAGCTTGTTCCGATTTCAGACTTTTAATAAATGCTTTGAAGTTACGATTTTAATACTTCTTTGCTGGCTGACTCACTTCTTGAATGTGAACTAGATTTGATTTTTAGTTTGTCAAAAAAGTATCCTTTAAGGAAAATTTCTCCCTAACCAGCCATTTCAATGTATTTACTTAAATGCATGCTATTTTACAGATGGTAAGTGTAAGAAAGAAATGCCTCATCTTCCCATCATGTGCTATTTCCTAGGCTGTTCTAGAAGCAGGTTGGGAGTGCCAGAGGAAGAAATGTGAATATGTTTGGGCTTCCCCTTTTCATGAAGTCTTGAAACTTTGGAAACATAAAGTTATCTGGAAAATAAGTTCTAAGTGTTGGTTGTGGGATGAAATTTTTAAGAGTTTCTGTATTGCTCTCAGTTAATTTTGTGATGAGGAATACTTTTAATATCCCTTCATTTTCATTGTCATAGGTGAGGACAGTAATCATGGCATGAGGAATAAATTGCATAAATTGGCCAGAAGCGACCTCACTGGACACAAATCAAGTGTTCACAATCTGGTTTTTGATGAGCACAGTTCCCCCGACCCTTAATTGAGCTCCTTTTTTCTTTATACACATCGGTATACTACTTTTGGGACCATAGTTTAAAAATGAAGGTGTAGCCCACAAGGAAAAAGGAGGGCCGTTTCCCAGCTATCCAGCCTCAGCAGGTGTTCCTGAGACCCCTCAGCATGCGGAAGGCTCATGCAGACCAGCTACGTCTTGCCCTTTGCAAGTTTGCAGGCTCGCCGCTGTCCTGTCACTGTGGCTGATTACACCTGCTGTTCCTGAGCTAGTCTGCCTCCCAGTTCTTTAAGCCTTTAGTCCTGGTTACTGTCAGGCTGAGCACAGAGCAGCGGCCAATGACTGCTTGTTAAATGAAAGGAAAGAGAACAGGGAGTGAAATCCTGCTAACTTCCCTGCAATATTCTATCAATCAGATTTAACAATCCCAGGAATTTGTAGACTGCTGTCAGGAAAGCTTTTGCGGTTCAGGAAATCAAATGGCCAAGATTTCACTGTCTTTTGAGTTCATGAGGTTTCACTTGTCCCCTCTCTGTTCCCGCATCATTGTAGAAAGATAGGAGGGAGATGCAGCTCATGGAATTTTGCTTTATGTAATAATGTTACCTTGTACTGTGATCAACCCAATAACATGTCTTCCCCCGGCCCCCAGGTGATCCCGGATGTTGCCTGTGGGAACGCCAGTTCTAACAGCTCCGCGGGCGGCCGCCTGGTGTCCTTTGAAGTGCCACAGAACACCTCAGTGAAGTAAGAAAATTATTAGTTAAAAACCGTCAAGATTGATACTATGACCAGTGTGCTGGGTTGTGTCCATCCATGTAACTGGTGTGTAACTGGCCAGTGCAGTGAGAATCGTGAACAGATTCCATGTGCAGGTGTAGTCTATGTCATTCAAAAGCTAGAGAATCTTTCTCAGAGGAAATTACAGTTAGGGTCCAGTCAGGCTGGGGTGTGGAGTTGGGAAATTGGACTGGATGAGTCAGGTGTGCAGTGAGAAACCCCGAGACCTTGGATGAGACAGGAGCCAGATGCCTCCTCCCCCAAGACATTTCGCTTCCCACATTATCGGCCTCTTAAGATTTGAATGGACCATTGGTTAAATTTGGATGCATAGTTTGCCCCAAATTTATTATCTGTATATTACAATTTTCTCTTTAAAAGCAAGCAACCAAAAAGAGTGTTTCGTGTTTTTTTAAAAAATTTAAGCTCTTTCAAATTACAGACTGCCCATTGTCACTGGTGGGGATGGGGAAGGGGCAAAGCCAAGTGGCGTTGGCTGACACGTGTTGGGTGTCGGAGCTTCATGAGAGGCTCAGAGCAGTCAGCAGCTGCCCAGGAGCGTGTCGCTGGGGAGTCGAGGTGGCACCAGTATCAAAGTGTCCCGGACAGGCTGACAACCCCCCGTGCCTGTGCTTCTCTGTTGCCATTAATTGCCACCCTCCCCACACGCCCTGCGAACCTAATGGGCGTTTGCTGTCCAGTCTTTGGGGATTTTAGAAGATTGGGGCCCTAGTTCACCAGTTTGATGCCTTGGCTCCCTTTTAAGGGGCCCGTGGGCACTTTAGACCTCTTTGCTGTGTACAGGGTCATTTTTGTCCACCCTGCTTTCTAAAAATGGAGTCCCTGCACACGTCTGGAAGAGGGACTTGGTTACATTGCCCCTGCATCCTCCCCTCCAGCCTCGAGCTCCCACTGCCTGAGAAGAGCAAGCCAAGAAGGGCAGCGAACTCCTGGGGCACAGGAGGAAGATCCCCACGGGGAGCGAGGTGGAGTGTGAGGCAGCTCCCAGCTCTACCAGCAGGGGGAGCCCGGTCCTCAGCGTTTCCTTGCTCAGGCTGCACGCGAGCCCCCGCCGGCCCGCTGCGCTTAGGGAAGGATCAGGACCGGTGACATTTCCTTTGCTGTTACAAAACCACCTCTCAGCCTTTCTTGTTTAGATCGTATTATCTTAACTTTCTAAGTCTTTCCAAATGTTCTGGTTTTCTCTCCCTTTAAATGCTTTTGTTTTCTTCTTCTCCACGAACCTGATATTCTCTGCGACTCTCAGGCTGCAGAACTGGACAGAAGTAGTAGAGTCTGACCCAGGCTGAGCCGATGGGGGTGCAGAATTCACTGGCGGGGGTTACTGGCTCCTTATACTTTCATTTATTTGTGAATTTAATCACTTACTGAACCTTTATCGAGGCCCCTGCTGCAGTCGGGGGCTCTGTGCAGAGCCAGTGATCTTCTGACCCAGGTAGAAACCCAGCTCTCCGGGAGCACAGGGGAGGGCGGCCGCCGGGGTGGTGGGGACGCGTTTCCCAGGTCTGTGCCAGGTGGAGAAGAAGGATGCAAAGGTTGGGAGCTAGGAAAGACCTGGGTTGGGGCTCAGCCAGCAGCATCTTCTTGCTGGAGCTTTGGGCCCCTAGGATGGAGGAGCAGGAAGTGAGGCCGGAGGGGGAGCTGGGGCCGGGCTGACTGGGTTTCTATCCTCTAATCACATCCTCTGGGTTTTACACTGAAAATAAGCCAGGGAACCTGAAGCACGCAAAGGTGGGAGGGACACACGTTTGCTTATTTGGCAGCATGACTCAGGTGTGTACACATATATATTAAATTTACGCAAGCCTCTGTTTTATATTTTGTGGATATGGAAGGATTTGCTGTAAAAAAACCTTAAGGTACTCTTTTACTAGTCATTAACGTTGTTACCCAAAGGTGAGATGCCAAGGAGTCATTTTGTGGTATATTTTGAACATCTGGGAGGTAACATTTCTAACAAATGTGGGAAACTTTGAGTGTGCATGAAGTGGGTGCTTGTTTGTAAGATCACGTCGTCAATTTCCTGATATCTTTGTGGATGCACCTGTTGTCTTTATTTTTATTTTTAATTTGATGGACTGCTTTTAAGATGATTTTTTTTTTGGAAAGGGGCTTTCTGTTCACATCATTCCTGTTTTCAGGATTCGTCAGGACGCCACTGCTTCACTGATTTTGCTATGGAAGGTCACGGCCACGGGATTTCAACAGTGCTCCCTCATAGATGGACGGAGCGTGACCCCTCTCCAGGCTCCAGGGGGCCTTGTTCTCCTGGAGGAGATGCTCGCCTTAGGGAATAATCACTTCATTGGTGAGTTACGGAAATCTTCTACTAGATACGACATCTGATTCAAGTCAGCCTTGGTTTGGTGTTTAGAGATAGTAGGTAGGGAATTTTGCCCAAATAATCTGAATTCTAGCCATCAATACTATTTTCTTCATTTTTTTGGTAAGGTTTCACAACCACAATTGGATTCTAATGTATTTGCAGTGCAGCTCAAATTGGAAAAATCATGAGGTCTGGAATCCAGAGGCTGTATTCCAACCCTGGCCAGAGCATCATAATTGTGTGATCTTTGGCGCTTAAAGTGAGTTTTCCTTTTGACTGTCCACTTTCTCCAGGAATTGTGGACAACTTGAGGTGTCAGATGTTATTCCCACTTGATTTCGGCCTGACTTAGGGCTGTCAGGCACAGCACCTCACTAGTAATTGGCCACTTCAGAGCCCCTGACTCAGTAGTAACTTGTGGGATTACAACTCTCTTTGGGGCCCCTCTCCCCCACAACCACCGGTCCTGCATGAGTCAATTCTAATTTTTTACCCTTTCTTGAACTTTTCTAAATGATCACATGTCTAATTAGCTGTTTCCGAATTCCTCTGCCTTGGAGTAGAAATGGCTGTCAGAAAGCAAGACCCTCATGCTCCCTCTGCGCCCCCTGCCACCCTCCCTCCTGCGCCTCCCAAGAGCTGCAGTTGGACGGTTTCCAGAGGGCCACCTTTCCCTAGTTTAGCATTCCAGCTATATCATCCCAGTTGTCTTCATCCCTTACCCGGCACATGGTACCTTTGGGGTGGGAACTTGCAACTCCAGCCCTTTAGCATGCTGATATAACCAGCTGCTTTATTAGAGCTTGTTCCGTCTTGCAGCCTCAATGCAGAGACACAAGCTCAAGTTTAGAATCTACCCGTCCCAGTCCAGTGCACCCAAGCAGCTTCCTTCATTCTGCTGTCCATACCTTCTCCTGTCCGACCCTATATTCGGTCCTCACCTGCAGGCTGGGGTGAGCAGGGACAGCACCTGTCTCTCGGGGAGGTTGGGAGGATTAAATGAGACACTGGGTATGAAAGGATGACTTACAAATGTTAAGGATCATTCTAGGACACTTTCTCTATTTTTTCTGACATGCACTAAATATTTTGCTAAATAGATGGAAGATAAACATTTAGACTTATTTGTTCTCTACAATATGTGTTTGAAGCAAATATAATGAAGATAAAGGCATAAGAGAAAATGCTCAGCACTATATAATTTATATTGCATTTTATATTTGACTGACCCTCCTTTGATGAGAAGGTCGTTTCCCAATCTTTGGAAATCCAGCTTGGGGAAGCAAGGATTTCACTGAGTAGAGAGAAGGTAAGGAGAAATCAGTTTGGGAATGGACAGGGCTGGACAAAGTGGGGTGGGCGTGTTTAACTTCAGACCAGTGTTTGACTGTCAGGATGGTTACTAGGCAAACAGAATTGTGTGATAAAGTATTGCCAGGAGTCAAATCTAAATTTCACTTCCCAATACATTTCAAGGTACCTATTATTTACTTCGGTATCTGTTGTAACAATTCATCTAAAAGGAAATAGTTTGTATATTTTGAAAGTTTTATTTATGACATGGAGGGAGGTAATAGTTCAAGAAAATGTATGAAGTCTCACTACTCTAAAATGTCATTAATGTTACAAGAAGTTACCTATTTGAGATACAGACAGTCCCTGGCTTACTGTGGTTTAACAACGATTTTTTTGACATATAGGTAAGTTCGAAAGAGGCATGCGTTCAAACATGTGAGTTCAAATATGTTCGTACAACTACTCTGGTTTTCATTTTCAGTACAGTATTCAACAAATCAAGTGAGATCGTCAACACTTTGTTATAAAATAGGCTTCATGTTAGGTGATTTTAGCCCAACTGTAGGCTAATATAAGTGTTCTGAGCACGTTT
>CAUYRT010034349.1:0-21321 GCA_963574885.1 Lepilemur ruficaudatus | reverse complement strand
GGCTGATGTCTGTAAGAGTTCTTCCAACATTTTCTTCTAGAATTCTTATGGTTTCATGCCTTAAGTTTAAGTCTGTTGTCCATGTGAGTTGATTTTTGTGAGTGGTGAGAGGTGCAGATCCTGTTTCAATCTTCTATGTGTGGCTATCCAATTTTCCCAGCATCATTTATTGAACAGGGATTCTTTTCCCCATTGTATCTTTTTGTCTGCTTTGTCAAAGAACAGACGGCTATATGAGGATGGTTTTATATCTGGGTTCTTGATTCTATTCCATTGGTCTATGTTCCTATTCTTGTGCCAATACAATGCTGTTTTAGTTACTATACCCTTACAGTATAGCTTGAAGTCTGGTAAATTGATGCCTCCCAATTTGTTCTTCTTGCATAAGGTAAGGTTCTTTTGCTATATGGGATCTTCTCTGGTTTCATAAAAAACATAGAATTATTTTTTCTAGATCTGTGAAAAATGATGTTGGCATTTTAATAGGGATTGCATTGAATCTGTAGATCACTTTGGGTAGTATCGACATTGTAACAATATTGATTCTGCCGATCCATGAGCGTGGTATGGTTTTCCATCTGTTTAGATCCTCTGCTCTTTCCTTTCTCAGTGTTTTGTATTTCTCTCTGTAAAAGTCTTTCACCTCCTTAGTTAAATATATTCCTAGGTAATTTATTTTCTTTGTTGCTATAAGATATTAAGTCTTTCATTTGGTTCTCAGTTTGACTGTTGTTGGTGTATAGAAATGCTACTGGTTTGTAGCATTTATAGCTACTACATTGATTTTGTAACCTGAGACTTTGCTGAATTTGTTTATCAATTCCAGTAGTTTCATGGCAGAATCTTTGGGATTTTCTAGAAATAAGATCATATCGTCAGCAAAGAGTGATAGTTGGACCTCTTCTGCCCCCATTTGGTTGCCCTTGATTTCCTTCTCTTGTCTTATTGCCTGGCTAGGACTTCCAACACTGTGTTGAATAGAAGTGGTAACAGAGGGCAACTTATCTGACTCCAGGTCTAAGTGGCAATGCTTTCAATTTTTCCCTGCCCAGCATGATGTTGGCTGTGGGTTGGGTATAAATTCTTGGACACTTCTCCCATTGGGAGCAGAGGTCTACATACTTTCCCCTGAGTGTGGAAGTACTTTGACTGCTTTTACTATTAGAGTGTATTGGTGATGATGCTGTGTGACCACTGAGGTAGACTCATAAAAGTGAGGCATCTCTGCCTTGTTCACACTCATTTGGAGCTTTGAACTACCATGTAAGAAGTCTGACTACCTTGAGGCCACCATACTGTGAGGAAGCCAAGTGACATGGACAGACTCGTGCTGGTCCTCTGGTTGACAGTCTAGGCACAAGACATTTATATGAGGAAGTCTCCAGAAGATTCTATCCCCACCTATCTCCCCCAATCTCCAAGTCTTCTCAAATGAGCTGCCAACCATCATGGAGGACAAAAGCTAATTGTCATTTCTGGATGACAGATTCTGATGGTGCATTTTTGGTTTTGAGATTTCCTTTTTATTCTAACCTCTAAGGACATCTCTTACTTTCCAGCCAGTTTAGCCATGCATTTACAAAAAAGGGTTTTACATATTACCTGGAACTTTTTGGTGTCATGTATACCTCAAAATATTGCTGAAAACAGAAAACTCTTTGCACTGTATATCTTGTGCTTTCCTCAGTATTCCATTCAGGTATATGTTTTACACTCATTTAAGAGATTGATTGCTATGGGGGAAACAAAATTATGGGGGAAAAGGAAACATCTAGAAAACCTGTGCATTCTAGAGTGGAAGCAGAGATGAGTCACCAAAAGTTAGAGTAGAAAAGAAGTGAGAAACTTTTAGAGAAGAAAAAATTCCTAAAACGTAGCGGAGGAAAAGATAAAGTGAAGTGATGAGTACTAAAGTGGTTGAAGTTACTTTCCCATGGAAGCAGCCTCCAGAAATAAAGAAAGTGTCATATTTGGATGAAAGAAGAGAAAAGGTAATTTTGTATCAGAAAACAGTTATAAATGCCTGAAGGTATAAGAAAGAAGGAGGCAAATGCAGGACATGGCAGGAGGAATGTGCAATGAAGTGAGCTATGTGTAATCAAAGATGGAAGGACATGGATACCTACAAGACAGAGGAACCATGGTGCATTTGCAAACAGACAAGGGATACAATGGAAATTACAACTTAGGGAAGCTTAATCCTGCAGCACGATGCAACATCGTTTGGGCATAACTGGTTACAAAAAAGACCATTACAATAATTGAGGTGTGAATGTGGAAGAATTTTGCCCCTGACAGCAGTGGTGGATGGGAGAGGAACAGATTTCGCAGATCTGGAAGAGGAAGTTCAGCAAAATGTGATAAACAACTACAAGAGGGAGCAGAGGCGAGAGAAGTCCAAGGTGGAAGAGAGCCCATAGATCCCAACGTGGCTTCTAAAGTATTTTTTTTCAGTTCTCATTCAACTCTTAAAGATATAATTTTAAAGCTCATTCAGTGGGGAATGAGGCAGATTCTAAGACACAAGGGTCTCAAAAGTTTGGTTTGTGTTTTATACTATTTCTTTTTTCCTTCTGAATTGACAGAGTTAGGAGTAGGGTTTTCTCAGAACGTTTCTGTGTTTTTATCTGATCATCGACAGTGGGTGAGCAGGCTCCCTTGACGTTTCCCATAGTAACACAACCAGTTTCCCTGAAAGCCACGGTGGCAGCTGAGCCAGCCGATGGTCTGTGAACTGCCTTCCCACCATCACACTAAGCAGTGAGTCGGACGTGGCAGCACAGTCAGTGTTCCCCACAGCAACGCAGATCAGATGAGGGAAAACTCATTTGGTATGAACCAGGGTCGAAAATTGAAAATGTTCCACCTTAACTGCTTTTCATGCTTGACACACTTCAGGAGCTACTCTTTCTGACAAGCTAATCAAGGTTAGTGGTGGGCTTAGTGTTTTGTTTTTCCTTCTTTATTATGAAGATGTTGTTGCATTTTCTAATTGAACGATCCCCAAAATAACCTTGTGGAGTGGCAATGTCATTTTTCAGAAGGAGGCAGGACGGCCTTACCCACTTTATGTGGTTGTATTTTTCTTTGCCATAGGTGCCAATTGCCTTTTAAGAGAGCATAATTAATTTATGAAATAGATGCTCTTGGGGACCGAGGTACAAACTGTGGCTGTGTAATTAAAAAGAAAATAGATAAGAAATTAGAGGGGAAGGTTACACCAACATAGCACCAACACTTCACTTTGCCTTTGCTGGAACATTTTCAAAGAGCCACCTTAAAGGAGTGATCATTTCTTAACTCACTTCTTCAAGGGAGTTTGGCATCCACTTTCAAATACAGGAAAACATGTCTTTCTAGAGCAAGAAGTCCTAGAGTTTTGACAGTAGAATTCTAACTGAAAAGTGATTCAATGTGACAAAAAGGAATGAACCTGGGACTGAAAGTCAGTCTTTGGTTATATAGTCTGGGTTCTTTCTCTAATATAACAGTCACTGTTTATCAAGTACTCAATGTGGCCGACATTGGAATAAGTGCTTTTCATGCATTATCTCATTTCATCCTTATCACATTTCCAAGAGAAATTCTTATTTCTGTTTTAACAGATGCAGAAGCTGAAGCTCACGGAGGTTAAGGAGCTTGCCTAGGATCCCACAGCTAACAGGTGTTGGTGCTGGTATCTAAGCCAGCATGTGGGATGCCAGAGCTGGAGCTCTTGATCACAGCTCACCCAAGCAGTGTTGGGCCTTGGAAGATACAACCAACAACTTTGAGCCTTGGTGGTCTACAAAATAAGGAATCTGGCTTTGATGATTCATGAGGTTGCTTCCAACTTCAAGATCCTTTCCAACTCTGTCTTCTGAAGAATGGAGTACAAAGAGGCAACACAACACAAAAGAAGGGTATGCACTCCCTGGCTTTGGGAAAAGCCAGCCTTAGAGAATAGGCAAATTTCTTTGTGGGAAGGAGGGAAATCCAGCAACAATGACAGAGTAGTTAAATCCTAGAAGAATCCGGGAAAGAGTTCTAAGATACTGGATGCTGATATGTCTTGAAAATGGAAGGGTGAATCTTCATTTTGGAGAAATGCCTCATGGGAGATTGAAACACATTATGTGGTTTCTTTTCCCTCCTTAATAATTGGATGCTCAGAAGAAAAGCCTGAAGATGGATAAAAATACCAGAGATTCCATTTTGAGAGTTTCCAGGTAACCTGCTTTAGTTCTGGGATCTTCAGCTTTCTAAAATCCTTTTGTCTCATTTTGAAGTGGGTTATTAAACATTCCCTTTTCCACACTTGAGCTGAAAACAAAACATGACACTATTCAGGCCTCTAGGTAGGAAAACTCAGAATTAAATGAAAATCCAGCTATATTCCCTAAACATGGATAGAAGTCTTGACATGTGCTCAGTTAATCTTTATAGCATTGAAAGTTGTTTCAGTCCTGATGAAGTGCTGTGTGCAGGTATGCCATTTGTTTTCTTTTTCTTTACTTCCCTCTTTCTCCTGTACTTTCTTTTGACCACAGGCAGTGTTAACACCCTTTAAGCACAAAAGTAGATAAGGTAGTATTAACAGTCAATCTGATCACAGGTATCCTATCCTCCATTTCTTTGTCATTTTTGAGAGTGATATAAAATTGCCTTCTCTACTCTAAAACATATTACATTCAAATTTTATTATTTACATGATTTAAAAAAACATTCCAGGCCATAAAACTGCTCTAGTGAGTCGAGGGCTAATTATGTATAGGGTAATTACAATTTAGCCAATACAAAAGATTATTTAGAAGGAGATGACCTCTGTGCTCTTGGTATCTGCAGCTTAGGACCCAACCAGCCTCTGTGGTGCATGAAAAACATCCTAGATCATTAAGATCAAAGGAGTTAGTCACTGTTCACAGTGCTGATTTCTGCAGCTGGAAAACGTATTTACAGTAATTAACAACTTTTTAAGGCCCTCCACTTGAATTGTCAACCTTCAAATAAGCTGTCTCTGGGGAAATCAATGATGATACAACCACTTGTCCCAAAATTCATCTGCCTGATCTTATTGAACTTGATGTGCAAACATTTAAATGATAATTGAAACACTAATTAAATGCTGTGTCTGGGCACTGGAGTCAGAAATTGAGAGAGAAAGGCTGACTTACTGTCGACAGCATCAGGAGCCAAAAGCCCACGGTGCTGCCAGTTTTCAGCAGGAGTGATTTAGATCATGTTTGGGTTTCCCTGATGTCTGTTGATGTATGCAAAGAACTTCCAGTTGTGCCATCAAACACAACACAGGGGCTACAGATGGTAATCCCAACTGATCATCAAAAAGATTTAGCATCCATTCCAGAGACACAGTGTCAATGACTCAATCTAATCATGAGTGTTGATTCAGACTGGGATACAGAGGATAAGTGAAATCATATTTTTGGATCAGGGCAATGTTTGGATTTTTGTTTGTGTCCAGGGTGTATATTTTGTTTGTTCAAACTTGAGAGCATTGGTTGTGTGCACCTGTTTACTATCTTTTCATTCAATGGCTTTATTGGTGGGTCTCAACCCAGACTACGCATAGAAATCAATTAGAAAATACAAAAGCTAAGGCTGCCTTTGTTGGCAACTGTACCAGAATCTCTAGTATTTTAAAGTAGTTCCGCAGGTGATTTTAATGTGAGGGTTAAGCACCACAACACAAGATATAAGCTCCATTAGGGCAAGGACTATGTCTATATCATTCACCCTTATATTTCTAGAATATAGCACGGGACCTGGCAGAAAAGGTATTCCATAAATATTTTTTAATAACTTGTACTTTGTAAGAATCCCGGGTAGATCCTAATGGGCTGGGGCCTCTATGAGGGTTTATGGAGTATACCAAGGTAAATTAGAGAGGCAGGCAGTGCGTGCCTCCCCTCATTCTAGTTGTTTCCTACCACTAACAACCTATGATCCTGGGGCAAGTCCCGAGGACTTGAATGCCTTCCAAGCTGCTGTCTTTCTCTCAGTCTACACCAGATGTGTTCCCTGCCGATGATGCCTATGACTGGCTCTACTCTTCGTTTTCTAATTGCACTTCAATTTCCTGCTGGCACTGGCACCCTGCCCTGAATCTAACCCTGTGTAGGATGTGTTCCCCCAGCGGCTGGCAGACACTCCTTAGCCGTCAACTTCCTTAAGGGATTGCCTCAGCTGAAGAGAATTGTCTCACCCAAGGGCACTGCCCTTTTAGGGGCAGCCCATAGCTAATGACTGATGTGAGGATATAAAGGCTCACACTTTGCCCAACTCAGGGCAAGCCCGATGGGCTATCTCAGCTCTGGAGCCCCTGTGGTATAAACTGAGGTCTTAGTTAGGACTGTAATGCCAGCACATCTCCTTTACCTTCCTCCACAGCTGTTGATAGTAAGAACACTTCCTAATGAACTCCTTCACTCTAATCTCCAGTTCAGCGTCTGCTCACCTAGCACATAATGACACAGTGTGAATTGTTTGACCTCAGCTCTCCATGCCCATTCAGACTGAGGCTGCCCTCCTCACACCATGCGCCAGACACCATGGCTGTAATGATCAAGACAGATGAAATGCCTGCCCTCATTCACCTTAATACTGGGTGGTGATATAAGCCATTTAGAATAACAAACCAGGGTTAAGGGATTAGACAAGGTTAGGGGTAAGGTGGGGTGGTGATGTACTAGGACTATCTCGTGCTAGCTCTTGAGAACCGATTTTTAAATCCACAGGAATTTTGCAAGCCAGTTACTAAGCAGAGCCATTATTGAAAATTAAATTATATAAATTAAAATCAAATAAATCATATTAGGGAACAAAAGTAATACATACTAAAAACTCATTACTTTCTCATTTTACTACATGTTGCTGTTATATATGCTTTTGTTGTTATGTACATCAATTGCTTCTGTATACTAGAAATACTATATTATGGTGTGCTGCTATACATTCCTTTCTAATTCTACGTTCAGCAACCTTAATGAGTCTGAACTCCATTCAATTGCAATCATAAGTTGGCCATAGATACAAAAGTATGCAAAAATCAATGAAAGCATTCTGTGAGAATTAATTGACTATATAGAATTTACTATAATGAATAATGCACATTATTATTTGTAAATTTTAGTAAAATTTATAGTAGACATAGCATGTATACACATGCACATATTTTCTTCCCAGAGATCCAGCTGTGACTATTAACCAGCACAACACTGGGTAAGGAGCTTTCTTTTAGGTATATTAGGGAAGAAAGGGGTAGCATTTGAACTGTTACCTAATTGAATCCAGGGAGCCTGTGTTTATTACCCTTTGTGAGAAAATATGCTGTCCTAAATCCTTTGTGTTCTCATTTCTTATTCTCAGATGATGGTCTCTGGACAATTTTGTTAGCGCCTCACCTATATGGATGATTTATCTCTCTCAACCTCTATTGATTTCTTTTAGGATTTTAAGAACTTCTATTAGGTCACAGCTCAAGGTCTTACCTTCCCCAGTGAGGATAAACTCAATTTGCTTGGTTCATTATCACTTACATTCTGATAGCACCTTTTGTTTGTAATTGCCTACCTGTAAATGTACTTAGTTGTTTATATGATAATTATAGGTTTTTTCATAAGAAATCAATCTCTTAATTATCAATTTTACCTCTTCTGGGAATTTAGATACTTGAGTATTTAAATAATTTTTTGTTAGCCACAGCTAAGAGATCCCATGGGTGTAGTGCAGGTATTATAAAAGAAAAGGCATAGAAGTGGGTTGTCTTGAGCCACTCATTGGCTAAATGACCATGGGCAAGGTCATTGGCTCAAGGTCACTGGCTTTATGACCATGAGCAAATATCAAAGCCTTTGTTTCTTAATCAGCACAATGGGAATTTAATTTGGCAAACCTGTTGATGGTTAAGACAAATAAAGCAAGTTCCCTGCTCTCAAGGAGTAAATAAGCTAGCCTTAAAACCATTCCTAACTCATTGTGATGAACACGAATAATAGCCATGATGTGGACACAGATTTGTGTTAAAATCAAATGGGATAACATAAATTAGCATATTTTGTGAACACAGAAATTATCATAAAAATGTAAGATATAATTGCTCATACAGTTGCTTGGTGCTGGGTGCAGGGTGCTTTTTGGCACTTGATAAATGACTACTGAAGGAATGAATGGAGTAGTACGCCAACTTGTTATTCAATTAGAGACAACCATGTCTTTAGGTAAAGTCTAGCTCTGTTTCTGTGTGGTTATGTTCAAGCTTTTGAATCAACAATGAGCATTTGGTTAAAAAATTTAATCTAATTAACAGTGTAAAGTATTCAAGTAAACAAAATATTCCTTTAATAGAACCAAATTATACTATTTTATTATTCTGTGTCTTATGTAGATTTGTAATCTTTAGGATCTGTGGTTGCTGCATATTGGTCTTTTGTTTTTTGTATGTTTTTTTTTTTTTTTTTTTTTTTTACAGTGTCTCACTGTGGTGCCCGGGCGGGAGTGAGTGCCGTGGCGTCAGCCTAGCTCACAGCAACCTCAAACTCCTGGGCTCAAGTGATTCTACTGCCTCAGCCTCCCGAGTAGCTGGGACTACAGGCATGTGCCACTATGCCCGGCTAATTTTTTCTATATATTTTTAGTTGGCCAATTAATTTCTTTCTATTTATAGTAGAGACGAGGTCTCACTCTTGCTCAGGCTGGTTTCGAACTCCTGACCTTGAGCCATCTGCCCACCTTGACCTCCCAGAGTGCTAGGATTACAGGCGTGAGCCACCGCACCCAGCCCATATTGGTCTTTTTCAAAGCCAGAGTGACAGTAACTATCCAACCACTCCCTGTTACAAATGAAGGAAAATGCAGGAAAGTAGTCATGGTTTGAGGCCAATATAAGCAATTCTTTTATTGGTTATGACAAAATACGTGCATGTAATTTATTTTTTAAAATAAAAGAATGTTTTTCCCACTATACAGATTATTCTGTTCATTAGAAAAATAATTTAGGCCAGGCGTGGTGGCTCACGCCTGTAATCCTAGCACTCTGGGAGGCCAAGGAGGGTAGATTGCTTGAGCTCAGGAGTTTGAGACCAGCCTGGGCAAGAGCGAGACCCCATCTCTAATAAAAATAGAAAGAAAATAGCTGAACAACTAAAAATATATAGAAAAAATTAATCAGGCATGATGGCACATGCCTGTAGTCTACAGCTACTCAGGAAGCTGAGGCAGAAGGATTGCTTGAGCCCAGGAGTTTGAGGTTGCTGTGAACTAGGCTGACTCCACGGCACTCTAGCCTGGGCAACAGAGTGAGACTCTGTTTCAAAAAAAAAAAAAAAAATTAGAAAATACTAAAAGTAAAACTATAATCACAGGCTGTTCTACCAACCAAAGACTATTACTGTTGGTATTTTGGCTTCTATTCCCCCAATCTGTATCTATGAATATTTGTGTGTAATTGTGATAATCCTTCATGTATAATTTCATACCTTGAGTTTTTTTGGTTTAACATTATAACAAAAGCATTTTCTAAGCTATAATTTTTTTTCAAACATCCACATAAATAATAGTGTGTATTTCATTGTGAGACTGTGTCATACTTACCGCTGATATTTGAGCCCTAATACCAAAACTTATTTTAAGGCTTGGATGCTGACCCAGATTTAATCACCTGGGAAATTATATTTGTATTCTAATGACATTTACCATGACTTAGATTATTTTTGAGGTGGCAATTTTGGAAGCACTTTCAAAGTAACTCAGAAAACTGGTGTCATTATCTGTATACAATTTTTTAAACAAAAATATAATTTTACCTGCTTTGTTCTTTTCCGTTAGCTGAGTGTGACTTTTGGCTATTTCTAATAACCAAATCAACCTTGAAGAAAAAGCATCTATGAACATTGATGACATTCAAAAGAATGTTACACAGACTTTGATAGCAATTTCCAAAGAGAAGTTTGAAAATATTTTATGAAATGGCTATGTATTACGATTAATTATATATTCTTACAGAATGACAACTTGGGGGTAAAAAGAGATAACTAAATTGTACAAGCCAGTTTCATTGTGTTTGCTAAACATCAGTTATTTTATGTTGCAATCAGCCCCTCATCTCTGAAGAGTCTCCAAAATTGATTATGCCTATGGGTTTACCAGCCTCTCAGCTACTCTGCCCCTCTGTGTGCCCTTGAGTTTCAAGGCTCCAGATTTGAACACTGCTGTTACAACACCAGTCCAAATGATACCCCTGCCCTGATGTTTGCAATAGAGCATCCTTTAAGGTCTTGAGGCAGAAGAGAATCAGTTCTTGGTCAGGAAAAGGAAAACAAAAAACAAGACACTGTCTCAGGACTTTTCTATCCAGGAAACTTGTACAGTTAGGAGAGTCATTTATTTATTAATGACTGCTAAATACAAAGTCCTTTGATGGGCATCCAATTTCTGTAGCCATGGGAGAACACTGTGAAGTGATCTTTGGTAAATTGAGTGTCAGTTCTCAGGGATGGCAAAAAAAGCAGTGGGTTAGTAGTCAGGGGACCTAAATGCAATAAACATTGATTCCACTTCTAATTTAGACAAATCTCTTTTATTTTGGCCTCAGTTTCTCCTCTCTGAAATGGTGGGAATGAGTGTAGGGGACTTTCATGAAATGATCTACAGATTACCATTAAGCACTACGGTTCTTTGGCTCTGAAAATGTAGTCAGGGACACAGGGGAAAGATCAGGATGATTTTAGCCATGATAATGTTTGATTTACTGGGCAAAAAGACTCAAGAGTGCTTTAAAAGGCACGGGCATGAAAAATAAGTTTCAGTTATATGAACATGATAAAGACTTTCAAAAAAATTGTCATATTTTTGACTTGGGTCTCTGAAGTATCACTGGAATTTTAACTATTTTGAAATGTTCTTCTTCCCCATCAATAGAGAATTTAAAAATATAGGGATTGCCTCTACCTAGTTCTCTCTCTCTCTCTCTCTCCCTCTCTTTAACCAAGTCAACATGCAAAGGCTCAGTCTGGGTTGGCGTAGATGGTGATAGGAAGGGCTTGTGATCTCTCTGTGGGGTTCTCGAAGGCCTGTTACATGCTGACATTATGAAGGGTTCAAAGGCTCAGAGAGGGTGGAGTTAGAATCAATCGAGAGGAGAGAGGAGAGGAGAGAAATTTTAATAGTTGTATAGAATAAGCAAGAGCACAGAAATCTCAGGGAGTGTTTAAGAGGCATTTAATAAGAATATAAGAATTTTGACATCTCTGGTCTAATTTCTGGTTGCCTGGAGATCCAAGGATGTGGGGAGCAAAATGGGGGATGGCTTTCACTGTGCCCAGTCAGACCATGAGTATGTCACATGGTTTAACAGGATATTGGTGGGGCATTAAAAGCAGGGAACAGGGTTCTAGAATATGGGCCCAGTGTGAATAACGATATAAGGCAGTCCTTTACATCTTATTCCTGGATACTGAGCAGAATTCCCTCAGATAGCAGAGACTGTTGGTTCTTACTGGCTTTGAAAAGAAGGGGGACTTATTAGACTCTGCATAGGGGGTTTTCCACACGCTGTGCAAATACTGGAAGGGCAGGTTGACTGCCCACTTCTGTCCCCTGAGCAGCGAATTACTATCATTGTGTAACTGCAACCTGGAGTGGTTCCAGGCAGGGGCCTGGCAGTCAGCAGAGCTTGGGGTAAGGACTGAAACCACAGTTTACAGCCTGACTTTTGGGAAGGGGTTGATGGAAGGCGGTGGACGCGGGGCCTTCGAAGGAGTAGTAGCTATAGCCTCGTTTCACCCTTTTCTGTTAAACATCTCAAACAGGGCAGACTTCCCTTCCTGTCTGTCTATGTCTTAGAGATTCAGTTTCTCTGTGTGCATGATGAAAGCCGCAGGGCTTTTGCATTAATAAGCCCCTTTAAAAATGTCAGCTGAGAAGCGCTAAAGACCTTTTCACCAGCCACTTTTCAATCTTGTTATTTTAATACTTGCCTTTACCCTAGGCTTCATAAAAATGTAAAAGGTAATGAAGTGTTTCACATGCTGTTTTCTGTCTTTTTATTCTAATTTAAATCTGTCATTTAGTGTATGCTTTAAAAATGATGTTTACTTGAGTTGGAGCACTATTCCATGCACCCAGAAATGCTTATCTGGGCTTGTATTTTAGACATATTATGCATGTTGTCATTGTACACAATCAGCACAGTGGGAGGGGAAATACATTTTTAAATCTTCAGACCTCAGTTTTAACCTGGTTATCTGTGGGTTTACTGTAATGTATAGTATTGGTGCCAACTTGGAACTGCTGTTGTCTAGTAAACCAGAGAGCGTGGTGGCTTTTCAGCCTCCTTTATCCAGACTTGAAACTATGACTTCCTTCTCCCTTACTTTATTTTTTGATCAATAAAAAGGTAGGAAGAAAGGCAGATTTATGTCTGTATTATGTTTTGGGCAAGTTCAGAAGTACTTTATTCATGTTAAAGAGATATCTAAATGGTAATTCTAATTTATTGAACATATTCGACATGTTTAATGCCACATGTCTAGGTACAGGGGAGACCAAGTTCTGCCCCTGAGCAGCTCTCCATCTAATGAGACAGACAGATGGGCACATAGACTGATATGTAAAAAACAATACATTGTGATATAGGCAAATATGAGACTAAGAGACTTGAACTGTAAACTGCCAGAAGATGGATGATGGATTCCACCTAGACACGTGGGAAGAAGAGATAAGAAATAGTAGGGCCTAATTGAAAGACAAATAAGGAGCAAGGCGAGGACACTCCCAACAAGGGAAAGAACATCTACCTGGAAACCACTAGGAACAGTGCAATGTGTCCCCCTAGGGAAAAGGAGAAATGAGCATGGCTGAAGCATTGAGTGTAGGGTGAAACTGTGGGAGGGTCGGGCAGGTAAGACTGGAAACACAGGAGGAGATGACACAGGGAAGGGCTTGAGGCACTGCAAAGAGCATTTGGACTTAACCTTTAGGCTTCTGAAGCTGGCACAGAACTTCAATCAGGGAAGTAATACAGGAGTATATATGTTTTCAGAGAGTCCATTCTTGTGTCAGTGTGGATGAAGGGTAAGGGGGAGCATGGAGGATATTATAGCAATTTAGATGAAAAATGGTGAAGGCATGAATTAATGATAGTGGAGATGGAGAGGAGGAACTGGATCCAAGAAATATTTCCAAAGTAGAATTAACAGCATTTGATGATCTTTTTAGGTAGATGATGAGAATAAGAGCTGACATTAGAAAAAAGTGGATAAAATTTGCTTTCAGTACTCTGGAATCCGCTCTCTGGGATTTGGCCTTTCTCCATAGACATTTAGTCAAAGTTTGCTTGTAGACCCTTAAGTCACACTAATGTGAAATTAGTGGTTACTAATTATAGCTTACTCCTGAATGGTGGGAGTTATATTTTGTTTTCTAGGTTACTATTGTTTATATATTTAATTTTATTATTTATTTCATATTTATATTATTTATATTTTATTTGTATAAAATTTGTAACAAATGTGTTAGTATTAATATAAATTATTATATTATAATAATTTATAATATATTTATATAAATATAAATATTATTTATATTTATTTTATATTTTGTTATGAACACAAAAATTTGTCCATAAAGCTGTTCATGAAAGTGATTTTTATGTAGTGAAATCAGTGAAAAACAGCCTAATGTCATAATAGTAAATAATTTGTTGAATCAACACTTGTATATCCTAAGCTTATATCTCAAATGGCCATTCAGAAATATGTAGTAATACATTTGCTTACTTAGCTGTTCAAAATATATTAAAAGAAAAATATAGCAGTTTACAAATAGTATGTACATATAACCCCATTTTATAAAAGTATGTATTTTTAAATGTGTTCCTAGGCAAAAGAGAAAGACTTAACAAATATCTGTGTGGGAAGTGAGATTATGAGTGTCTTTTGTTTTCTTCATCTTATAGGATCCAAATTTTCAATAATAAATATATTAGGATGTTAAATTGGAAGAATCTACCGAAGCACCAAGGTATAATGGATGTGACATTCCAAAGTGAGGTTCTGGACCAAGTTGCAAAATTTGAAAATTGATTCCAAAAACACAGTTTTGCAATTTTTAAACCCCTCTGCCACACTGAATGTATAAAGTTTCAGGTTGTTGAAATTGAGTTCAGTAGGGAAGGACTTGTGGATAGGATTTCTTTGAAAAGAGTTGTAATGTGAATCCTGGCCCAGCCAAGGAGGAAAGGAGAGGAATAGGCTTCTCCTGCTTCTCTTCTCTTTCCTCTTTGGACCGAAAAAAAGGGAGGGGGGGTTTCAAGAGGATGAATGGAATGTTTATGTATCCCCTGCAGTTGAAGGACACCTGGACTTGGGTCTGATTCCTATCTGAAAATATCAAAAAAGAGAGATGGACAGTTTAGACCCTGACGGATGAGCTGAATTGAAGGTGGCCACTTAGGATTAGCTTACGCTCCCAGAATGTGTGAAGGTGGAAAAACAGATGTTTATTTCCTATTCAAAAGAGAGCCAGAATGGGCTTCCATAAGGCCCTGCTCAATAGAGAGCTGAAGGGACAGATAGAGAGAAGATGGCCGTATTTTTGGATTCCTAGGGACTGCAGGAGGAGTGGGTAATGTGATTAGGAAGGATGAATCACCCACTTTATGGGAAATACAAGTCAGAAATCCCCAACAGTGGTGTTAGGGGCTACTTTACAATTTTTTGTCAACTAAGTTCTCCTTATTCTGCGTCTGCTCTCAAACACAAACTATTTTGCTAACTCTTAGGTCAGGAGTTTCCTTTTAAAGATTGTCCCACTGGTTATAACTCTAATATCTTATTGTCATTTCAACAGGTGCAAGAATCAATCATGAGTGACTTTCCCAAAAGCCACGCAGTATTTTACAAAGTACCTTTTTGTGCTAACAATGATTGAGAGGCACTGACACTGATTCCATACATACATAAGGTGACCTCTCCTCTGTCCAGCTAAGGTGTTTCTCCCACTTTCCTTTAAAGAACATGGGGAAGATTTCCTCCAAAACAGTAACTTGTAACTCTCCAGGAGTTGACAGAACACACTACTGCTCTTTGATTCACTTCTAGGAGGCACTGGTGAGCATTGCAAATGAAGCACTCGTCTACAAAATGCACATACAAATTTGATAATCACCATCTGTTACAACTACTTTTAAGAAATTCGAGTAAGAACTTTCTTAAGGCAAAGGCTAAGGAATAGTTTAAGTCATTTGAAAATTTTAATTGTATCACTTATGAATTGAAAATCATCCCAGGGATCAGAATGGATGTGAAATATGAGATTATGTGTTTGTGTGTATGTATGTGTAGAGGGAAGAGTTCTAGGATCTATTCTGAAGGCTGAACTAACAACTTAAGTGGATCTCTTACATTCACCTAAGCTTTGCCTTTGCTGCTACTGACTTTTATATAATGAAAAATATATAGCTGAAAGATGATTTTGGATCAGTAAAGGATACAGAAAACCAAAATAGAAAATAAAATACTAAAAGATCAAGACTTAATAAGCCTTGTTTTGGAGTTGACAATAGTACCATTACAGATATAAAATAAAAGCAGGAAGAGAGGAGGAAATGCATTTCTCCTCAGTAGGTTGACACATGGAACCCTGTCAATTAGACAAGTGGGCTCCATGCCATTGACCAAGTAGAAGCTGTGTCCCTGACAGCTCAGTGCAAACCTTCAGCTCACGGATGAATCTTCTCCTTTTGTAGGTATCACACAATCCAGGAGGGGCATTCCACTTTGAGATTTGCCAAAGAATGACCAGTGATGAGAACTTTAAGTTTCAATACTCGATGTTGAATAAATGGTTTACACTTGTGTTCCTGAATCTCTGTTCCCAAGTCACCCAAAAGGAGGCATGGAAACCATTACTGTTCCCCCTACATATGTTTCTGTTGAGTGGGGCAGGGAGGCCCCTTCAGCAAATGTCACAGAGGAGAAAAGAGATACCTCAGTAACCTGCTTCTGTTTAACTTTCCCTTCAATCCACACAGCAGACAAGACCAGACAAACAGCTACACTTGCATTTTCTGTGTAGTTTCACCAATGAGGAGCTGTATAGATACGTGTTAAGGGGAGGGAATAGAAAAGGAATATGGCAAAACCCAAGTGAATCATAGAAATCAGTGTAGGAGACACGTTACCAGACTCCCTAATGCAAGACCTTTGTGCATTCACAGAACCTGAGAGGAATATTCTCTGTCCTTAATCCTAAACCTCTGATTGTGCGTTGCAGGACAGGCAATGGAAAGGTGGGTTCTGGAGTCAGACCCCTATATTTCAATCCCTTTACTGATACTGTGCCTTTGGACAATCCCTAATCTCCCATACCTTACATTCAACATCAGTAAAATTTGGATAATAGTAGTACCAACCAACATCATAAAGCAGTTGTGAGATTACATGCACACATGCATGCACTGAGAGTATCTTGCACATAGTATGAGCTCAATAATTATTACTTTTTATTATCGGGAAAAAAAGAAACAGCACTTATTGAGTACATACCATGTGCCAAGAATTTTGCTAAGCGCTTTCACATTTCCATATTTCCTCCTCATAACAACTCTATAAGGTAACTAATTAGAATAATTAAATGTCTTAGGCAAGAGAAAGCAGCTAATCTGGGGCAGATCCTAGATTTAAATATCAGGCCACCATTATTTCATGATAGGTTACTTTCTGTCCTGTGATTCAGTGTTTGATACAAAGCAAGAAAAGAAATGATAGATATTTATTTTAGAAGTCCATGTCTCTGAGAGCTAATGAGCTGTCTGGTTCTCCTTCAATAAAGATGATCCAAATATAGGTAGTTGGCACCCTGCCCACCTGTATTAGTAAGGGAAGGCTTGTGGTTGGAGGAAACCACTCCCAGATTTCAGTGGCTTCTCAAGATAGTTTATTGTATTCACATCGAGTCTAATCAGTGTTGAAGGAAGGGGTGAACATGGACCTTATACATTTAGGGACCTAGGTTTCTTCCTTCTTGCCATTCGTGTAATCCTGTATTCAATCCTCAGCCTGCCACTGGCAAATGAGGAGAAAGGGTGAGTTTGCCACATTTGGACTACTTATGGGCCAGGCTTGGAGGTGAGCACACTTCTGCCCATATTTCTAATCACTAGAACTTGGTTACATGCAAAAGAGATAGGAAAAATAGCTTAGTTGAGTGCACAAGAGGAAAATAGGTTTTGTGACTATAGTCCATGTCACAGTTTACCCTTCTGGTCACTAAATATTAATTTCACTCTTCCTCCCATGTATAGAACCCCTCCGTTGTCTCCTGAAGGAAGATAATGCTAAGTCCCAACCAGTTCCCACATCCAGCTCAAAATCCGGGATCTATAGGCAATGCAATGTCTTTACCAGGCTTGGATGTGGAGACTCTGCTGACTTATGCAGTGAAAAAATAAGTTATTACTTCCCCCTCTTCAGTCTTGCATTACATCTCCCACCAGACAATGCTCAAGCAATATGGAAAAGGGCAGAATGAGAGACACAAAGCAGCCACAGGTCCATCGTACTTCTGAAACCCTCCTGGCCAGGTAGTTTGAAGGGTCCTGCCCTGGCAGTGGAGTGTTACTTGGGCAGACCCAGAGTCTGTGCCCTGGGAGAACCTCCCCTGTCCTTCATCCTCTGTGGCCCCTGCTCCACTCTCTGCGAGTTTCTTCTTTCTCTATCTTCTTCCATGGCCATGTCTGAAGTGGGCACAAGAACTATGACCTCCTTGGGAGCTTTACAGCTTTCACAGCCTGCTTCCTGCTCATGCAAATTTGGGGACTCATGAATTGTTTTAAGCCTTAAACAAACAGAAGCCTTGTTACAGCAAACTGTGATTAGTTCAGCAATATAACTTGCTCAAAGACTCAATAGGCTTCTGATCTATTTGCTTCTAATCAGTACCATGCACGAGTAATCATGCTCAAGTTCTTTCCTAGATGTAATTCCCAAGCCTAATTTTGTTTTTTCTTTTTTTTTTTTTTTTTTATCTCTGTGCATTTCTCTCACAACTTCCTGGCAGCTAACTTGAGGCTCACTGATTTAGACTTGAATGCCAAGGTAGCCACCTTATTCTGATCTTTGCTGTGAAGCCAGGCCACTGTGTTTAAGCAAGAAGTCTTGGTGAGTCTTTGTAGCTCAGGACATTTTCCAGTCTTATCTCTTATGATTTGGAGTCCAGAAGCAGTTGGCTCTTCCAGACTTGGAAGACTATTGATTTTTGGACTTTCTCCACCCCCTTCAATTTCTGCATAAAAAACAATTCTTTCTCGTCCAAACTCCTATACTAAAGGCATTTATGAGTAACCAACACACTTTCACTCTACCTCGTTCCAACCACTTTTCTTATAGCTTTAGGCTTAGAGGCATGTGGTTTTTTTTTCTTAAGTTAATGCAGATGACACGTATAGGAAAGGTTTGGCCAGAGAATAACAAGGCTCTCTAACTCTCTAGCTTGCTGTTTTTATTATTTCCTCACCGTCTGCTATCTGACAACTAAAACAATAGCACACATCTTGGGCTTTCACTAAGTTATTCCCTTTCTGTCTTTCCTGACTTCTGTATTAGACGGAGAAGGTTAACTGCTGGAACCAATAACCCAAAAATATCAATGGCTGACACAATAAAAATTTATTTCTTCTTCATGCAAATTGTGATTGGCAGCAGGAATAGGAAAGGGCTCCTCTCTATACAGGCACACAGGAACCCAGTTCCTTCCCTCTTACACCTCTGTCTTCAGTCCACTGACGGATTTTCTGTATCAGGTCTCAGATTGCCTAGAAGTGAATCACATTATCTACATTCTGCTGGCCAAAGCTCATCAGAGGCCACATTGAACTGCAAAGCAAGGTGGAAAATGAAGTCTAGTTGTGTGGCCAGGAATAAGAGGAACATCTCCACAATGCTCTCTCCTCCCTGAGATGCCATGAGCTGTAGCATTTGACAGTACCTGAGATAGAGTGTAAAATGGTACAAGGAGTGTCTCTGCATGGACACAAGTTAGTGCCCTTGAGCTAACAGATTGATTCCCCTGCCCCCATATTTTGTATTGAATAAAATCCATGAATCTTGGAAGATCACTAAACGTAAGATACACTGTCATATTTTTAGCATTCAACAATAGTTTAAATCTTATTCTGCAGAAGTAGGTGTGATTGGTTTGGCTTTCTAGAGGGGGGCTGACTCTAACAGTAGTTCCTTCTAAAGTTCCTCCTGCAAATCACCCTCTGTGTGTACAAATCCCTCCCTGTTTTCTCCATGCTGGAATGGTTTACATAAAAGTCACTATTACCTCATTGTTCTTATAGATACTTATATAGCAATAAATGTGAGATTTTAATATTCTAAAATCAGAAAGAGTATAGCTCATCATCCGTAGAAGATGATTTCAAGTTGACTACATATGAATCAAGTTATGTACTTTATTTAAATACTCAGACTGGGATACACTTCTGGAGATTAGACTTAATTGATAAAACACCCAAGATGACCTTGATGATTGGTCTGGTGTGGGGATCACTGTTCAGGGAGACTGTGTTGGCCTTGTCTGTCCAAACTTAGCACCTTTGGGTTGACTTTGAGGATCCTCATGCTATCAGAGCTTAGAGACACAAGGGTTTTTTGCCTGGTATTTCCTCCTGGAATCAGGCAGGAGAACTCTCTCCCTCCTTTTATCTGATTGAATGACTGAATAGCTCCTTGTTCTGCTCTTATCTATTACATAGGCCTGGGAGTCCTCTGATCGCTAAATAATTAAAGCTAACTTTTCTATTTCCTAAAAAAGAATAAATGGCTTTTTGTGGTACTGGAGTGTTTTTGAAAAATAAAACAAATTTCTGAGATTTGGGGTTCTCTTTATGTGAGCATACACAGTAAAGAGGGGTAAATGTGTAAGCAGCTAACATTACTGGAGTCAAGCTACAAACCTGGAGAGATTTGCTAGTGGCATACTCAGGGAAAGGCAGAGAGAAATGGCTATATTTGTGAGAAACGTGCTCCTTTCTCATCCAGTGCTATACAAGGGCCCATGCTGAGCCGATAGGATGTTGATGTTTAGTCACTAGTGAACTAGGAAATATGGGACAGGTACATACAAGGCCATTACCCCCAGTCAGTTCCAGAAGAGAAAGAGGTTGGCCTCTGACCCTGCAGAATGAGAGTATCAGAGATACCTGTTTGTTTCTCAGGCATGGACATGATACACAAGCAATGATAGCTTTGGGGATTTCTTGTGAGGTCAGAACACACTCTTGCCTCTTGGTGCTTGTTCCACCTCTTTGTAACAGTAGAAACGAAATCGGATGCTGAGTCAAAAGAGCCAAATTCTTATTCTGCCTCTGTGTTTAGCTAGCTTTGTGTCCTTAGGTAGCTCTCTCAACATCTCTGGGAATTTCCTCATCTGTACAATGAAGAGGAGAAATCAAGGAATTTATGGAATGACTTGCAACTCTAAAATTGTTGTAAAGTCTGCTGGTGACCTCTCCTGCCTCGCAGAAGTCCTGATTGGGTCTGGACAATGGAATATCCTGCGGGGAGCCACTTCTTGGGTGAAATATTTCAGTACATGTTTAAAAATGATAGTTTGGAGGAAGGAGACCAGGGCTTGCCTTTGAACATTTTGTGGAGGCAAAGGAGTAAGTGTCTTGATTTCTTTAACCATGAGGTTAAAGGGTTATGTAAACCATTAGTTTAGATCAGAGGGTAATTGGAAATTTTTCTGATGACCTGCAGAATAATATGCCTCTTTTCTAGTGCTCCACGGACTTTGGGGAGGGCGGTCAGGAGCAATTCCTGTGATGTGAGGTGGTCAGATTGCTTTCAGAGCAGCCGCTACAGCTATTTGAACCTTCAGCCTCCCACCTCTTGAAAAGTGTTAAAACTCCAGGCTATCTTTTCTTCAGCTAAGTAAGTAATGTTTCAAAGAGAACGGAGGAATGCCTATTAGCTCTCAGGTGTCTGAGGCTGACTTAAAGGTGAAATGCAGAACCTGGTGGCAGAAATGAGAATGGTGCAGAATGAGTGCTGATAGAAACATGAAGTGGCACCCAAGTACGTGTTCACAAACACGGAGCACATTCGAGGCTGCCTGCGTCTCATTCAAAAGGCCAAGTTACTTCTATTTTTAGCTCTTTGAGGAATCTCCCAATTCTTTTCCACAAAGGTTGTACCAATTTGCAGTCCCACCAGCCCTCTGAACTTTCTTGAGCCACTCCTTCTTCGCCTGGTGATACGAGTAGGGAGGTGACTATTACTGCTTCTTTGACCAGGTCCAACCCATCAGAAAAAGTTT
>CAUYRT010034347.1:0-11984 GCA_963574885.1 Lepilemur ruficaudatus | reverse complement strand
AAATAATTCTTCACTTTGTATGGAACCAGAAAAGACCTCGTATAGCCAAAGCAATCTTAAGCAAAAAGAACAAACTGGGAGGCATCAGTCTTCCAGACCTCAAGTTGTACTATAAAGCAATAATAATCAAATCAGTTTGGTATTGGCACAAGAACAGAAGCATTGATCTTTGGAACTGGACTGAGAATCCAGAGATGAAACCATTTGCATATGGTAACCTAATCTTTGATAAACCAGACAAAAATATACACTGGGGAAAGGAATCTCTTTTCAATAAATGGTGCTGGGAAAACTGGATAGCTACATGCAGAAAAATGAAACTGGATCCCTACCTCTCTCCTCTCACAAAAATACACTCCAGATGGTTAACAGACCTAAACCTAAGGCAGGAAACCTTGAGAATCCTAGAAGAGGATGTTGGGAAGACCCTCTCAGACATCGGTCTAGGTAAATTTGGGATAATTTCTTATGCAGCAATAGAAAACTAATAACATCATGTTATGTATTTCATTTGTCTTTCAGAGTAGACCTTACACAATGTTTTCTGACTACCTGATGAAAAGGAATTTTAATAAAATTCTACATGAAAGTAAAAGCATAGACATGAAATATTATTTTCATACATATGAATTATTCAAACTGATAGGGTTTGAAGTGTTGAATTGGGATAGGGTTTTCATTCACAGCTTTTTTGTTGTCCCATGCAGCCTGTGAGTCAACTATGAGAAGAATATTTTTAAACAAACAGCTCTGACTTGGGTGGGGCAAAGGCAGTATATGTAACCTTAACATTTGTATCCCCATAATATGCTGAAATAAAAGAAAACAAAAGAAAACAAAAGAAACAGGACTGCAAAGAAAGTTAATTATATTGAACTAAAATTATCAAAGTGTTTTGATAATGATATAAAGTACTTCCCCATTGATACATTAAATAAGATCTAACAATAGGTCTCTCAACTACTGTAATTTTATGTAGCATTATTATAAATAATATTTAAGCTATTTGAAATACTATAATATAAAAAAATTGTAGTAGCCAGGAATGAGGAATGACAAAGTATATTAACACTTTATGATTTGTTTCTTACATTAAATGTAAAACAAAATACTAAATTAGGTGTATTTTTTTTCCCTTTTTGAATTCATATAGTCCCTATCATAAACCCATGAACAAGAATTTTTTTTCTAGATCAATAGACTTATTAGACTCCAAGTCTACCAGTGAAAAATGACCTGTTTGAGATGAGCAAAAGAATAGCATATATTTAGAACTATCAGCAATTTATCCCTGAATTATTTTGAGGCAGATCACATTCCTATGAATGACTGGAATGCCTATTTTACTCAGCTCAAATAAAAGCGGTAGATTTTTCTGTCATATTGATAGAGTAAACAAAATGGCGCTTTTTGCTTTATTTTTTTGTTTATAATTGCTAAATTGAATTTTGGAAATTTTAGTGATCTCATTTTCTTTCAACATCTTATTTTAATAATCTTATTTATTTTAATTTAATGCTTTAATTTATTTAAGCAACCTAAAATCAACAACAGTAAAAAAAAAAAGATGCTATCTACTATGACACATACCATAGTTACACTCAAGATGTGCACAAATTAAAAGGAAATGAGGCATATAAAGAAGTAATTGATAGTGCAGCAGGTAAGGGATAAGTATAGATTTGGGGTGCAGAGGGTGAGGGCTGGAATGGACAGAGCAAGCCAGGGACAGTCAGGGTTACTTAGATGAGATTAGGGACTTCTTCAGAGAAGAAGACAAGATTCAGTTGGTCCCTGAACACTAGCTGCCCTCTACATCAAGATAGTTCATATCATCACACTATTGAAATTTTGGCCTAAGCAAGCCTTTGTTGGGGTATACAGTCTTGGCCATTGTGGAATGTTTAGCAATATCCCTGTCCTCTATCTACCAGATGCCAGTAGCACCCATGTTATGATAAATGAAATGCTTCCAAGTATTTTCAAATAATTCCAGGGCACAGAATTAGCACCTGGTTGAACACCAGAGTTCTGAAAGTATGCTACCCAAAGCATTCCCATCACCTGGAAACTTGTTACAAACACACAGTCTTAGGCCCTACTTCAGAATTACTGACTCAAAATCTCCATTTGAACAAGACTCCTGTCGAATTTGAACGCACATTGATTTTGAGAAGCACCTCCCTTGGCAGTCCAACCATCCTGGAAATAGGAATAGAATGGACATTCTCAAAAAGGAATGAGATAGAGAATTTCCAATGGTCAGAGAACAGAACAAGAATAGGAAATAGGACTGGAGAATCAGCAAAAGCCAGAAGACAACACACTTTAACAAGCTCATAAAAGCATCAAGATACTCTCTGGGCAAAGGAAATCAGTGAAGAGTTTTAATCAGAGAATAAAAAGGATCTGATCACATTTGCTTTAAAAAACAATTTTACGTGCAGGTGGTTCAACTGTCACTTTAATTAAATGATTAGAATAAGGAGTGAATTGTATTTGTGAATTTATTTGATATCACACTCCAAATTAGCAACTGGCAGTTCTCTGGTTAATCTGAAAACATGACCTCTCTGTCAAATCAAAGAGAAGCCATAACTGTACAAGGAATTGTCGGGGAAAAATGCAGAGTAGCTTTCAATATTTCTTTAAAAAGGAAGTCATGTATAATGACTGGGAGACATCAGGTTAAGATTAAATCTTTATATCATTTTTAGATGGATTTCTTGCTGTTCTAGAAATTAATTTGAATTAATCATGATCTTTCCACCCTTTGTCATCCTTTTTTCCATAGCTGAATTAGTCCATAGCACAGCGGTCTTACAAACTTGGAGGCCTGATTTTCACGTTTGGCCTGGGGATAGGAAGTCAAAAGCTGGCAAAAGAAGAATGCTTTGCAGAAGTGACAAATTTAGTTTCTTGGAGAAAGTTGCTGACTGCAGTGTTCCAACTGGAGCAGCTTATCTGCTCCTCCAGATGTTGAAATAATGACAGATGCTTAGAGAAAGCTTGAGAAGAGGAAGAAAAGAGTCCGCTGAAGAGCCCAACCTGTTTGTATGGAGGGAAATAAAAGTAACACTTATTGAGATCCCTATTCCAATGAAGTGTGTATATACATCTTTACAGTCAAAACATGGTATAACTGTAGGAAAATCTACTGAAAGAGATCAGACTGCTTTGTGCTGTTGGAGATATCGACAGCACAGGATTATGGTTTCTTTATTCACCTGATTAATAAATCATTATAACACTTTATTAAATATGAAATGACCTCTGGGTACCTGTGCTGAATGACAGGATACTAGCTTATAATGACTGGAGATACATGATTGCATTTTCCAGAGCTGTGGCAGATGGATGAGTTTCCCATCATATACAACATTTCCAGCAATTCATATTAAAGATATGGTTTTAAATAATTAACTGATTACTAGATACCTAAATAAGGTATATACATTGATACTTACTAAGGTGTAATTAGCAAATCCTTGTTAAGCAACTTAAAATTTTATGCAGTTGCACAAAAACTCACAAAATATTGAGCTAGATGACAGATTAAAAAGTGAATAAAAGGAATAGTTAAGAATCATTTAACTTATTTAAAATGTGCATAATTACATTGTTTTTGAAATGTTAATGATGACTTATCTGACATGTGTATATGTATGTAGTAAAAATAACCCACAAAATTGTGCTTGTATATCTGAATCTTTTTATTTTTATATATATTTTTTCCTCTCTGATTTTCTTTAAAAGAGGTCTTTTAATCTCCTGTGAGAGAAACTCGTTCTTACCAGAGGAAAACTACCCAGTTGTAAAATACGGTTTGCAGGATGAAATAAATGTTTCTCCAAACACTTCACCTTCCTTAAGAGATTTCTTTGCACCTTACTTGAACTGCTGAAGGACGATTTTCACAGTACCATCTGCAATTACTTCTCATTCATGGTCGAAATGCATATATTATGAAGTTATTTCTACATTCAGTTGAAATCTAATTCTTGCCAGTGCACTCTGAAACATATCCCTCAAGTAAATCACTCTATGGCCAAATCTGAAAGCTGTGTGCCAGCTGGATCCACGGGCATGCTGAAGACGAGACATGTGAACCCCAGGGGGAAAGAAGCCAGACAGATTGGTCAGGGCATGGGGCTTGTATAAGCAGACATGGGTTCCAATAAAACCTTCCATGGTTTTCTAATGCTATTTGGAATGTGATACTTCTCAATCTACTCTGAGTCTAAGCCACAGAAGAGAGAGCATGTCTACATTACAAGAGTTTGCACACATCCCTGCTTTGAAGGATTATCAAAAACTAGCTAGAATTTCAGAAGTTTTATAAGGGTATAGAAAGAGTTGTTTGGCCACAGATACAATACTTTTTCAAATCCTTAATTCAGCATTTAGGAAAAATCCGGGCATTTGAGTCTTCTGAAGATCAACATGCAGTGAGTAATAGAGATGGAAAAATAATTTTTTCCCTAATGAGCAGATCAAAGAACACGCTTGTGCATTCTCTTTGCTTCTCATTATCTATACTATTGGAGAAGAAAATATATGGGTTATACAAACTGATGCATTAAAAATTGTACTCTCCTTAGGAATATTTTTATTGAAGAATCTATATTCCAAATTTAGTCAATTAATATATCACATTTTTGCTCTGTAATACACATAACATTATACTTTTTTTTAACACATTTGCATATTCCTTGGCTAAAATACATCTCGTTTTATACTTTTTGAATAAACAAATGCTCAAATCCATTTCAACAATAATTATATATTTTTTTCTTTTTTATTGTGGCAAAAATTATAACATGATTTACCGTCTTAACCATTTAAGGTTTACAGTACAGTAGACTCAATGTATGCACATTGGTGTGCAACAGATCTCTAGAACTTTTTATCTTGCAAAATTGAAACTCTATATCCATTGAACATTAACTCCCCATTTGCCTCTCTCCATCCCTTGGCAATAAGCATTCTCTGTTACGTTTCTTAGAGTCTGATTACTTTAGATAACCTGTACAAGTGGAATCGTGCAGGTCCAGAAGGTGACTGTATTATTTCACTTTAGCCTAACATGGTCAAGGTTCATCCATTTTGTAGCATATAACATGATTTCCTCCTTTATTAAAGCTGAAAAATATTCCATTTTATCCGTATACCACATTTTCTTTTTCCATTTATCTTTGGAGCGATAGGTTGCTTCCACCTCTTGTTTATTGAGAATAATGTTGCAATGAACATGGATGTACAAATATTTCTTCAAAATACTGTTTTCAACTCTTTTGCATATATACTCAAAGTGAGATTGTTGGCTCATATGTAATTCTATTTTTAATGTTTTGAAGAAACTCCCTACTGTTTTCCATAATGGCTTCACCATTTTTTACATTTCCACCAACAATGCACAAGGGTTCCAATTTTACCACATCCACACCAACATTTGTTATTATTATTATTATTATATCAGCCATCCTAATAGATATAAGGTGATATCTCATTGTGGTTTTGATTTGCATTTGCCTAATGTTTAGTGATGTTGAGCGTCTTTTCATATGCCTTTTGACCATTTGTATATCTTCATGGTAGAAGTGTCTATTGAGGTCTTTTACCCACATTTTAATTGGGTTATTTTTATTGTTGTTGAGATGTAGCAGCTCTTTATATATTCTGGGTATTTACCCCTTATCAGATTTGTGGTTTTCAAATGTTTTCTCCCATTACATAGCTTGCCATAATTTTGATTTTTATACTATTTTATACTTTATGAAAGATGAAAAGTTTTCCTCGAAGCTTTTTAGGTCTTGCTCAAAGATATCACAATTTATTATCATTGGATAGTGCCACTACTACACATACCCATACATGCATACAATTTCCCTCTCTTCTTTCCTTTTCTCCCTCTCTCCATCTTATGTTCTTTTTCCCAATATTTCCTAATCCATATTGAATTACGATTTTAGTTTTCTACTTTTTCATAAAGTTAGACTTAAGACACATGATGATATTAATGGAAATATATTAAAATTAAATTTAAGGAATAGTATGACACTACCTAATTTTCATTTGAGGCAAAAAGAAGTACCATGGAACACAATGAAGGCAATTTGAAGGCTCACATTGCATTATAAGATCATAAACTTTACATATTTACCACATGGATTCGAGCAAATTGATGAAAAGTATTATTTGTGTTTATTCACAAAACAATACCATGTCTGGGACTGAAACTGTGGGACATTTTATGGTGATGGGCCAGGCATAGAATATTAAAATATGTCAGCTCACAGAAATTCCAGGGTCTATAAGATTATCAAAAAAGTTACAATAGAAACAAATCCAAAGAGCTATCTCAATGCAATAATAGCTATAATGATGGCTTAATTTATTGTGAAATCACTACTATGAATGGTTTACTTGCAATATATCATTTGATCTGCACCACAGCCCAATATGATTAATAGTATTATTATTCTTATTTTGCAGGTGAAAATTCAAGTGCTAATGGAAGCTTCCCATCGTTACAAAGATGGTAAGAGGAAATGTTCAGATTTGAACCCAGGGAGTATGATAACAGATTCTATAAGCTTTACTACCTCACATTCTTCATTCCTCCTTTGCTTACCTACTTTAATGGTCTAAATACATTATTTCTTAGATCAATATATAAGTATATAAATATAAGTTGCTGTCAAAAATCTGAGATAAAGAATATTTAAATAATTAACATGTCATTGGAAATTAATGATTTATGTCAATTTTGCAAATATTTAATATCTAGGAGCAGTTATTTCCTTTTGACTGGGAAAATGGATTTTATTTTTACTAGAAACCTAGTTTGGGATAATTTGTTTCCTCTTTTATTAAGTCGAATGGCCAGGTGTGCCAAATTGTGTTTCATGGGACCTAATTAAAACAGGTGAAAGGGCAAGCATGAGTCACCAGGTGTTCTTAATAAAATGGAAATCAAACGGGACTAATTAGAGAAAGTGATAGCCTTCATTAGATTCCCCGGAGACTGCAAAATAGTACTACTATGATTAACTTCCCTGGATATTCAAGAAAAGATAAAACTTGGAGGTCATTTTAGTGACTAAAATGTTCCAAATGTAGGAGTAAGCAAAATCTGAAGTCTTTACTTATCTCTGTTACTCATAACCTGTGAGACCTCAGAGGAGTTACATTTGGTGATTTTTCTCTTTTGCAAAGCAAAGGATTTAGATGGAAACATGTTTGTAGCCAAAGATGAAGAGCAGATTACCATCATCCCTGGTACATATTAGAAAGTGCAAGGAATTTATAAGAAAAATACTAAAGAACAACGCATGGGAAAAGTTAGACTCACTGGAAATGGGTTCAGGGCATTAATTTTTTTTTTTTTAATACTCAGGTAATTCTAATATATGGTTAGGCTTAATATTTTCTGATTTACAAACTGATGATAATCCAGTCTGGATGTGGATGCAGACATCTCTGCTGTCTTGCAAACTCTTATATCCTCCTACCTGCTAGATTCCCCTACTCAGGTGGTCCTCAATATAAAATTTTAATGAATGAACAATTTAGCCAATAATGCTACTGTCCACCTAGTTTTCAAAGGTATGAAGTACCTCTGACTTCCCTCTGTCCACATTGACTTGCAAGATAAATCTGTAATCCTGCTGTCTTTATTCATTTTTAAAGTCATTTTTCTCCGTCTAAACAGCTATAATGAGACTTCATAATCTATGATCTGGTGACTGTATTGTTACCTCAATATTTCTCTTCTCCCTTCTATAACTTATTCTACCTGATGCTCCCAGAGCAAAATTATCTTTCTACAACACACAACATCTTATTCTCTGTTTTATACAAATAGTAAATAAAGAAAAAAAAAACAAAACAAAATTTCCTCCTCAATAGTCCATT
Source organism: Lepilemur ruficaudatus (assembly GCA_963574885.1). Classification (NCBI taxonomy): domain Eukaryota; kingdom Metazoa; phylum Chordata; class Mammalia; order Primates; family Lepilemuridae; genus Lepilemur; species Lepilemur ruficaudatus. Next base: position 4,067 of record CAUYRT010034347.1, on the reverse strand, counting down.
GTAAAAATTTTAGATTCCTTCAGGCTGCAATAATTAGAACCTAACACTTGCTTTCCCTCTTTTCCTTCTCTACTCCCGTCTTCTCTGCCTATCTTTACCCTGTGATTTATTTTAATTATATATTTTTAAAAAAATTTTAATTAAAATGTAAACGTTTTACATATTTATGGTACATAACACAATGTTTTAGTATATGTATATATTGTTGAAGGGCTAACTCAAGGTATTTAACACACACACTACCTCACATGATTATCCTTTTGTGTGTGTGTATGTGTTAAAAACACTTAAAATCTACTCTCTTAGCAATTTTCAAGTATATAATATATTGTTATTAACTATAGTCACCATGATGCACAAAAGCTCTCTTGAACTTATTCCTCCTAATTAAAACTTTGTGTCATTTGACCAACAGCTCCCCAATTCTCCCCCTCCTCCAGCCTATGGTAACTACCATTTTACTCTCTATTTCTGTGAGTTCTACCTGTTTAGATTCCATATATAAGTGAGACTATGCAGAATTTGTCTTTTTGTGCCTATGTCTGGCTTATTTCACTTAAAACAGTGTCCTCCAGGTCCACCCATGTTATCACAAATAATAGGATTTCCTTCATTTTTAACGTTGATTACTATTCCATTATGTATATATGTACCACATTTTCTTTGTCCATTCATCCATTGATGGACACTTAGGTTGATTCCATGCCTTGGCCATGTGAATAGTGCTGAAATAAACATGGGAGTGCAGATATCTCTTCAACATATTGATTTTATTTCCTTTGGATATATACCCAGTAGAGGGATTGCTGGATCTACCCTTAATTTATTGAGGAGCTTCGATATTGTTTTCCAGAATGAGAATGGCTATACTAATTTACATTCCCACCAACAGTGTACAAGGTTTCCCTTTTCTTTACATCCTCACCAACATATCTGGTTTATAAACCTCCCATAAGCTATGAATGCCATGCTTCCTCTGATCTCAAACTCTGTCTCCCCTATATCACCGAAACTTTCCACTACTTAGAAAAGAGTGTGTCCATATTTTTTCAAGGAATGTAAATTCATTTATGAATCCCTACCTGCATCTCTCTGTTTCTTAGATATTGTTGAACCATGCCACTGGTTTTAACAGAGGAAATAAGTCAGTCCCAGACCTTCCAATCCTGATTATATGACCAAAATAAGCTTACACTAAGAAATGAATTTCATTTAAAGCTTACAATTTCCTCCTTTTCTCTCAAATTACCAGGAGACTGTTTGAATCATTGATTTTTTACAAGTGAATATTGGAAAATTTGTGGATATGGAGCATGGCTGCTTCTTATAAACCAAAATTCTGGAACTGATCAGTGTAAGCCTGTCTTTGTATTTCAGCATCATAAACATAGCTTACAAATAGTTAACTATGCCATAGAATATCAGAATTCTTTTTAATGTATGTTCAATGTGATTTGTGGAAAAAAAATCTCAGAGGTGTATAAATATTAATGAAACTGTTTTTATGAAATATTATTGCCTTGCAAATAGTTATTACCATTTTGTCTTTTTAACAAAATGGAAACTTTTTAACATATGATTCTTCAATACTTTTCCAATAATTGTGACTGAAGAATATATACTATATAATTACTATAGACAATTTAATATCGTAGCTAGAACTGGAGCTTTTTTGGTATCTGATTTATAATTTAAGGAGCCACTGAAACTTTTAATAACCAGGAAGTCCACACATCATAAGCAACAGTAACTCTGAAAAGTCTGGGGATAAGTGGTAGGACGCAGTATCCTCACATAATAAAGCAGATTATTAAATTTCCTAAAATAAGTAATCTCAAAGGAATGGCCATATATTGCTAACTTCATGAGTCACCCTGAAGATTCACTTCTATTTAGAGTGTGAATCTCCTGGATTAGAAGATTTGCATTTAAATGGTCTTTTCCCCCTTGCAGCTACAGGTTCCTGCATAGGATAATGCTACTTTTTCTTTGTGCAGCACATCCATAAAGGGTCCTAATAAATCCCACCATTGTGATGATCCTAGAGTTTGTCAAAAGACTTTCAAGCTATTCTAACAGACACATTTGAAATAAGGCTTTCTGTGTTTCCTCTTGGGAGTTTTAAAATATATTTAGGATAATTAGCTATTTCCCTGCAGGCCATCTTTACAAATTTAAGAAAAATGCCATCCATGGTCTTAGCAAATCGAACAAAAACAGGCATTTGAAAATCTGTTGGGTAGACAGCCAGGGACCTCTGGCCGGTCCTAGGGACAAAGCCACGTGCCCCAAGCAATTGCTACATTTAGAAGAGGAGCGAATGCCCTATGAATCTGCCAGTCAGACCTTAATGTGCTAACTGCAAAAGATTGCAGAAGATTCTCTAACCGCAGGGCCAAGCAGCACAGGTACAATGGGATCTAGAAGGTGACCTAGGAAAACATAAGGCTAATTATCATGTTACTAGCTTAAATCTACATTGTGCTTCACTCCCTGGCCCACCCCAAGAGCTTTCAGAGAGGCTCATGGGAGATCCACATGCGCAGTAAGACTCAGGCTATATAACTCCCAACTGTCCGTCAAAGTAGTTCCATGGTGATGTTTGAACCACTAGGAGGACCCAATCCATACACTATAAAACAAGATCCTAGACCATGTCCAAAGCCTTTTTGTTACAACAAGGGGTCTATTTGTTATTGTGGTGAATGTATCTTGTTCTTGCTCTGTAATCCTACCTTTCTCTCCTCAATAAACCTCGTTTTGTGTTTACCTTACTTTTGTTGTGACTGGTCATTCTACAGCCAAGAGCACACCAAGAATTGGCATTTAGACTGCTGACCTAACATAACCACTAACTTTAGTAGCCAAAAAGGCAGTAGTTTAACATTTATAAATGTTCTCTTCCTAATACTGTATGCGTATTAGGACAGTCTTTGAGAAATCAAATAAATGAGGAACTATAGGAAATATAACCTTGAATTCTCAGTTAACACTATACAACCAGTCCCCATTAGAACTTGAAATTATTTCTCAGGTTATCTAGTATAATATCTTAATTTTAAAAATGATTTGTCCACTGGCAAAAAGGAAGAATCATATCTAGAAAATTTTAAGGATGTAGCACCATTTATAGCATGTTGTAGATAGTTTATCAGTATCAAATGTTTTCAAGAACTGCCTGAAACTTAGTTCAAGATGCTATCCATTACAACAGGAGGCACACGTAATGGAAATGCCTATATGAGGTGGTTAAGATAGAGAGGGAGGTGGAAGAATTTGTATATCAATTCCATTTCCATAGTGTGGGTATGTGTACTATAAAACGCTTCCCCAAAACCAAAAATAGACTTGAGCAAATGGGAAGACATACTCCCTGCTCTTAGTTGGGATGTCTTGAAATATCACAATTAAAATTTTATTTAATGTAGCTTAATTTATCAATTTATCTTGATTTCAATAAAAATACAAACACAATTTTTCCCCCCTTAGGACAGATAAGTTGACACTAAACATCACTTAGAAAAAATAAACATTGAAGAACTGCTAGGAAAACCCTGCATTATAAACAACATTGAGATATTGCATCTCACTCATCAGATTGTCCAAACCCCAAAAGCTTGACAATGCACTGTCTTCTCTAGGCTGTGGAGAAACCTGCACTATTTTCCAATGCAATTTGCATGCAGAATGGTAAAACAGTTATGTGCAGAATTTGCCAACATAAAACAAAGCCATGTAAGCATTTATTCTTTGTTCAAGCAATCTAACTTCTAAAAATTTATCCCAAAGATACTTTTCCAGCAATTTATAAATAAAAATGTGCAAGGTTATTCTCTGCAGCATTATATGTAAATGCAACATATTGAAAATAGTCTAAATTCCCAAACGTAAAAAATTTGTTGAACAAATTATTATTATTATTATTATTTTTTGAGACAGAGTCTCACTCTGTTGCCCGGGCTAGAGTGAGTGCCGTGGCGTCAGCCTAGCTCACAGCAACCTCAAACTCCTGGGCTCAAGCAATCCTTCTGCCTCAGCCTCCCGAATAGCTGGGACTACAGGCATGC
>CAUYRT010034345.1:0-33200 GCA_963574885.1 Lepilemur ruficaudatus | reverse complement strand
TTTCTTTCTTTCTATTTATAGTAGAGACGGGGTCTCACTCTTGCTCAGGCTGGTTTCGAACTCCTGACCTTGAGCGATCCGCCCGCCTCAGCCTCCCAGAGTGCTAGGATTACAGGCGTGAGCCACCGCGCCCGGCTTCCTAATTAATTTTTTGAAGAGGTGGGGGTCTCCCCATGTTGCCTAAGCTGATCTAGAACTCCTGGCCTCAAGCAATCCTCCTGCCTTGGCCTCCCAAAGTGCTGGAATTACAGGCCACTGCACCCAGCCCCAGATATGACTCTAAAATTTATGTGTTTCTACTGCAACATGCTGCTTGACAAGAAAAGTGGGGTTCCTGTGGCCCTGGGGGATGCTAGAGGCGGAGGGGGCAGGCCCAGGGCTACCTGCTGAATGGTAGAGGGGGAGGCAGTCATAGACGATGTCATCGGCCCGCATGCGGAATCCGTAGTACACCAGGGCAGCCATGCGGTAATACCTGGGAGGGCACAGGGCGAATGGCTGGGTGCGCCCCTGGACGGCAGGGAGGGGGCTCCCAGGCCCAGCCCATGCTGACGCCCACGCTGGGGCACCTGCCCCTTACCTGCTGTGCACCACGATGGCGGCTTTGGGCAGCCCTGTGGTGCCTGACGTGTAGATGTAGAAGAGCTTATCTGAAGAAAACAGACACACGAGTGCTGTGAGGGGGCAGCACGGGACTGGGCATGGGACCACACAGACGGATGCCTGCATGTGTGCAGCCCTTAACACCTGCTCTCACCACACTTCTCCCAGGAAGCCTATCCTGATGCCTCACACACTGCTCTGCTCTAACACCTGCATCCACTCCTTCAACAAACATTTCCTGGGCCCTTGCTCCTTGCCAGGCCCTGGGGGAGCAACATTAGTGACTACGATTGGCACAGGCCCTCTCGGGAGTTATAGCTGAGTGGGACAGCCAGATGAGGACGGAGGCAATTCCTATACTGAGCACCAAGCACCAGGGGGAGGGCGGGAAGCACAGGACCTACTGAAGCCTGGCAGTGACTTTTGGCCCGGGCTTGCAGGAGGGGAGATGACGCCAGGTAGGCTTCCCGAAAGAGGTGATGCCTGCCCTAAGTCTTAGAGCACGGGGAGGCATTAGCTGCAGGAAGTGCGGTGTTGAGGTAGCTTCTGCACTGCTGAGTATGTATTTTTCTCACCTTGTGGCCCTAAATAGGGCTGCCCCATTATAGTTTCTGTAGGAGACCCAGCCCTACCAGACTGGAGGTTCCTGGAAGTATCTCCACAGGATGACCCTACATGCTTCTAGCACATACCAGGACATCTCATCCTCTCTGGCTGTCACTGTTTGCCGGCCCTAAGCACGAGGAGGGCAGCAGGGTGAACCAGCCAGAGTCCCTGCCCTCAAGGAGCTCACAAAGGCACCCAGGAGACCAGGTCCACATATGAAAGAAAGGTCAAAGGACAATGACCAATTACTGAGCCCTTCCTGCCACACCCTAGCTTCAGGACTTGATCTACTGTATTTTTTTCAACTCCCAAAGCTGCCCCATAAAGTAGGTTCTGTTATTATCCTCTATTTTGTGGCTGTGGGCACAGAGGTTCAGAGGGCAGGTTAGGTGTTGGCCACACAGGGAAGCAGCAGAACCGGGATATAAACTCAGATCTGACTCACCAGCCTGAGCTCTTAGCCACCAGGCAGAGTGGCTTTGCAGGGGAGTGAAAAGAGCAGAAGGACCAGGCAAACTGGAGTATAAAGGAAGAGAGGTGAGAGGCCCAGGGAGGCTTCCTGGAGGAGGGGGTGGGGGAGACAGCCCAGAGCTGGGAGAGGATCACAGCTGGAGACACAGCAGTGTCCTGCACTGGACGGGCACTTGATGAATAGTCAAAGGATTTTGCCCCTCGTCTCCTCCACCCCCCATTCCACCCCAACTCCAGCAAAAATTCAAATGAAGCAAGTTCCTGGGGTCCTCATCATCCTGCACGTCTGGCATCCATGAAGGCTTGATCAATAAATCAAAGAATTGGACGTAGTGAGAGCCCTTGTGTGCCTGCTCTGTGCCTGATGTTTTCATACACATGAACTCATTGCACCTTCATGGTAACCCCAGTGTCCCAGGGTTACTGTCCCCATTTTCCAGATGGAAAAAGGGAGGTGACATGACTTGTTCAGGCACACAGCAAGTTTGCAGAACTCAAGCCTTCTGGCCCTGAGGCCAGGGCTGTGTCTTGGGCCCATCTTAGAAACCCCCCATGGGGATAGGGAAGCCCACCTGTGAAGCCCTTGTCAGGACGACTGGGCAGGTGCTTTGGGGCATCTTTCAGCAGGGGATCCAGGTGCTCTGTGCTGGCGGGCACTGCGCTGGGCTCCCAGGAGCCGGAGCAGAAGAGGCTGAGCGAGGGGTCCAGGTTGGCATGGATCTCACAGATAGCTACAGGGGAGACAGGGCAGGTCAGCAGGCAGACCAAGAAACCTCGTGTTCCCAGAACCTCTGCTCATGCCAGGGCTGGGCATGTTGTCAGGGCAGACTGGCTGGGCGGGGAGAGGAGTGGGCGAAGCACCTGGGACTTCAGTGTTGATAGGAGCAACAGCTCCATCAGCCACTGGCTAACCACAGAGCAGGCCCTTTACCTGCATTCTGCTGCTCCCACAACCCTAGGAAGGAGGTATCGATGACAGCCCATTTTACAGATGATAAAATTGAAAATGAAAGGAACTTGTTCACAGCTAGAATGTGCTGGACCTCAGATAGTTCTATCTCACACAGAGCCTGGGCTTTTATCCATTGCACTATGTGCTACTCAGTGGGGGACCAGTTAGAAGGGAGGAGTTAGGGTCAGAGGCCAGCAGCCCTCCATCCTCTTTGGAGAGTGGGAACCTCCTCTTGGGCTCCCCCATGCACTGCACAAACATCCAGATACTCACTCACACTGGCATGGGGCAGTGCCAGCCCACTCGGCCCCACTTCCTGTGGCTTCCTCTAGATTCGTCCAATCCTTCCCTCTCCCCACTGCATCTTTCCTTCTCCTTTTCAGCATCTTAATAACGTCCCTGTCCATTATCCCACAACCACAAGTGTAGGGAAAAAGAACAGGGACCCTGTCCTTAAGCCCAAGGTCAAACCCCAATTCTGCCGCTTACCAACTGTGTGACCTTGGCTGTCTGATTCCCTTAATGCCCTTAAGCACTGACCCGCTCCACCTCCCCCAGGGCTAGAAGGGAGTTGGGGTCCGTGCAAGGTCCTATGGGACTCCTGCATGTCCTCTGCTCCCTTGGGGCTCACCTGGGGCCATTTCGCTGCCAAAGATAAGGGCCCGTGCCCCGGAGGTGGTGAGGCAGTGGAGCAGGGCATCCCGCCGGAGGTTGGTGTTGATGAGTGCCGCCTCCACACCCAGCTTGGCCATGCCCAACCACAGGCCCACAAACTCATTTCGGTTCTCCATGAAGAGGGCGGCCACATCGCCTGAGGCCAGGCCACGGGCCCCAAGGAAGTTGGCCACGCTGCTCGAGTACTCATCCAGCTGGCGGAACGTCCAGTGGGTGTTTGTACCCTCGAAGATCAGGGCCGTCTTGTCGGGGTGACGCTGCACCGTTGACGCAAACAAAGTGGGCACCGTCCGCCGCTCCCGCAGGTACCGTCGCACCTTTGCTTTCACCCTCAGGAGCACCAGGCCACCGCTGTGTGGGAGCGAGCAGGGCAGCTGACTGCTGGGGTGGGAGTGAGGGGTCCTGACACCCAGCCCAGGTTGCTGCCTTACCAGCCTGAGCCTCACGAGCCAGACCTCCTATAACACTTCTACCCCCAGCTCCGCCTGGGCGCTTGGCACCGTAACACGCCCCACCTAACTGATGCCTCCCAAGGATACTACGAGAGCGCGTGATTCCTCGCGTCCCTTACACGGAGGAACCGCAGCTCTCACAATGCCATGGCTTGCCCAGACCTTCCCAGGTGGAAAGTGGCTGAGCCGAGATTTGAAATCCAGGCCTTTTTGGCTCAAGAGTTCAACTCCTACCACCCTCTCAGCCTGTTGCTCTGGCACAGGCTTCCAGGGCCCAGGGCTCCATGTCAAAGTCCAGACTCCTCATTTGGAGCCTCCCACAGGCCATGCCTTACCCCGACCATCATCACAGTAAATAAAATAGAAATTTACTGATTTATCTAGTCTTTCTCCCTGTGAGCCAGGGTGGGCCTTCGTCTTGGTCACCACCTTGACCCAGGGTCCTGTGCCAGGCACAGAGTAGATGTTCAATAAGCATCTGTGGAATCACTTGGCAGCATTTCCTTTCCTACCCAGCCTCTGCCACCTTCTGACCCCTCGAACACCGTGAGCTCCCAGTTTCTGTGCCTTTGCTGATGCTGTGCCCCCTCGCTGGACTCTCCTCCTTCCACCACCTTCAAGGCACCTCTCAATTACACCTACGTTTCCTGCAGGAGGCCGTGTCTGACTCCCCAGGGCCCTGGCCAGAGGCCATCTCTCCTTGCTCCATGCTCCCGCAGCCTTGCTGCTACCACCCTTCCTGGGGTGCCAGTCGACATTTCCTTTTGCAATCAACCCAGACTGACAAATACTGAGCTGCCTGTTCTGGGTGTGGGTCACTATGCTGAGCAATGGGACACAGTGGTAAGCAAGGCCACCAGGGTCTCTGCCTGCACAGCACTGCCAGGGTAGGGATTCACTGTGTCCCCTTCTTTCTCCCTGACCAGTCTGAGCTTGGTAGACTTGAGTCTGACTTGTTCCTCTCTGGGTGCCAGAGCCAGCCCAGCAACTTGCATGTATCAGGTGTTTTGGACATCCCTGTGGAGAATACCTGGCTTTCTTTGGGGAACAGCTTCTCCTAGACATCTGACTAGAGGCCCTGCTCTAGAACTAAGTGACCCTTTTCCCCCTCAGACCTGTGCCAACCTAAGGACAGGGCCTCACAGGGTTCCTCTTTACCCTCTCACAATCTAGAGTGTCCTCAGGACCCTTTGCAGATGTCTCTTCAACACACCTGGTTCTTGATGTATCTCCCAGGCCCCAAAACTGCCCCCAGCCTAAGAGCCTCAAGTTAGGGAGATTCCCTGGGAGAAGACTTTGACCTTGGAGATGGAGGTACCAGGTACTATTGCCGGGGGAAGGGTGTGAAACAGAGGCTGCTCTTCTGGGGCCCAAGCGCCCTGTGCTGGTTGAGACCATGGGGTCTGGTCTAGGAAGATCTGGGGGATCAGGAACCCAGTATGGTGTGAGAGACCCCAGGAAGGACTGGACCAGGTACTCACAAGATATCACGCCTGATAGTCTTGATGAAGACCCGGATGAAGCGCCAGCCGCCAGACCCCAAGTAGAGGAGAAGTAGGGAGAACCCCACCTGGGTCCAGGGCAGTTTCAGCACCAGCCTGGAGAACAGCAGCACCCCCACCAGAGAGGCCCCGAGCAGCATTGTGGCCTGCAGGCACAGGACAGTCAGTGGACCCAAATGCCCACACTCCCCAGGTCTCCCACCTCCCAGCCCAGGCTGCCAGGCTGCTATAACCCCAAAGGGTCAACCTGTGGTCAAGCTTAGCCATATTGAGTGGAGTGACTGAGGATGGGGTCCCTTTCCAGGCTTGGGTTCCATGGCTGGCTAGAAGAGGCAGGCTTGAGGCATGGGACTTGAGGTGAGGAATTCCAGGGGTGAGAAGCAGGAGGCTGGTTTTAGCCTTGTAGTCCCACCTCTGCCTACCATTCTCCAAGTGACCTTGGGCAACCCCCTTAACCACTTTAGCCTTTGGCTTCCCATTCTGTGCAACGGGTGTGAGACTTACTCTCCTGACATCCAGGGTCCCTAATCAAGATGGCTTGGCGTGAGTATTAACTTAAGTGCTCTAGCTCGACTCCTTGCCCAGAGAGCCAAAAAGGTTCTGTGGATGACCAGGCCAAGTCAAAACACCCAAAGGGGCAGCTCCGGAGGAAGGAGCCCTGCTCAGTGTCTGCCCACAGGTGCAGGCAGCGCAGTGCCTCTGCTGGTCAACAGAGGGCAACCGAGCAAACAAGTTAGAGGTTGGAGGTGCCTGAGAGGTGACCGCCCAGGGGGCAAAGCTGATAAAGGGAGGGGAAGAGAGCCTTGAAGGTACACACCCGACCACCACCACACCACGCGCGCGCACGCGCGCGCGCACACACACACACACACACACACACACACACAGCAAGCCACTCAGATGAATCTTTGGGGACTGAGGCATAAGGTAAGGGGAATGGCTGACTGTGCCGCAGGGCCTGGGCTGAGATTAGGACTCTTGGGTTCTATTCCTGGCGCTTTGCGGACTTGATCAAGGGGACAGCTGATGGCACTCCGTTTTTCTTCGGGTTTTCCTATTCTTGGGAGGAGCTGAAGGTCATGGCTGTTAAGTAGCTTGAGAGCCTCCAAGCCAGGATGAGGACATGGTCTGGACCACAAGGAGCCCTTATAGACCACCTTCCCCTACCCCTCGAGAAAAGGAAAATCCAGGAGCGAGGAGACTGAACCAGCACCCCCAACCCCAATGCCTGGGTGTCCAAGGTCCTCAGACCTCTGGCCACCCAGAACCCACAAGAGCAGAAGGCAGGAACCCGTCCGGGAAGGCTGGGGGATGGGGAAAGGGGAGGAGGGGATGCCCAGTCTCCTCAGGCCCCCGTCCCGGATCATGTGTACCGCCCTCGCCCCTGGACAGCCTAGATAACACAGCGTCTGGCGGGGAGAGAGGCGGCACGGCGCGCCCTCCATCCCAGGCAGGCATTGCCACCTTCCCCTGACTCGGCCCGGCTCAGCTCCCTGCCCAGAGACCCACCGGCCCAGCCTGTGCTCACCCGGAGTCGGCTCCGCCGCGCAGCGCCCTGTCCAGATGCGACCCGGTTGCAGCAGCGGAGTGGGGAGCGCGGGGGGCATTAGCCGCCCCTGGACGCACAGAGCCGGGTATCAGCAGTGCTTCGCCGGCTCTGCGCCCTGCATGGCCTGGCCGCCGGGCCAGCCCCTTCTGCCGCCCGGCCCCGCCCGCCACGCTCCTCCCCCGCCCGTCTCCTGCAACCTAACCGGCTGCGCCGGCCGGCAGCACCGCCTCCCGCGCCTTCCCCGGGCCGGCGAGCCGCAGAGGTGGCGGCGCAGCGAGCTCCAGCGCGCCGGACGCCGCCCGACCCCAGGCGGCCCTGCGCGAGCGACGGGCTCGGGCGCTGCCGCCGCGCGGCACACTGGGAGTTGTAGTCCAGGCAGGGCAGCCCCGCCCGGCCGCGGAGACCCCGCCCCCCAGACTCAAAGGAGATGTGCCGGCTCCGCCCCACCCCTCCCACCCTGCGGTTCCCGGGCACCGGGACGTAGGGAAAACTCCCGGCTTGCCCCGTCAGCCAAGAATCCGGAGCACGCGCCCAAGCTGGGGCACAGTTGAGCAAAGGCTCAGCGTCACACCTAGAAGAGCACTAAACGGGCGGTTTCAGGCAGAGAGGCGAGCCGGGGGGCAGGTTTTGGTGGCTGGCTCCGTGGCGCAATGGCTAGCGCATTGGACTTCTAGCTAGGCCTGGTGTGGTTATTCAAAGGTTGTGGGTTCGAGTGCTACCAGAGTCGAGTTTTGATGGCTCCGCCCTCACTTACATTAGGTATTTTAGGTCCCCCAGTACGCTTATAAGGTTCAGAGAGAAGAACCACAGGTCGCACCTATCGCTGCTTCGGTACAATAAACTTAGGCTTTGGGAAGGCAGCACGGCCTGCTTGCTGACATAAAGGGCACAGATTTGGAGGCCCTTGGTTAACTTCAACCTACGACAGCTCTGGACCTGGCAGCAAATCAATTAGCCTATAAACCTGAGGCCTGATTTGTCATGCTACCCGCCGACCCATAGGCGGTTGGCCAGATTCCCAGCCTTGTGGAGCTCTTGGCCTCTGAAACAAGGTTACCTGATAACCAAACATGTTGGGCATCCACAGTCGCCACGTGTCCTTAAATAGATCCTTAATTCCTTAGTCCGGTAGAAATCTTTGAAAGTGGGGAGGGGCACTTTTCAGAGTCTATAGGGATTAAAGATGAAATTTTGTTCTGATCAGGATTTGGACCTAGTTCTTCTGGAGTATAGAGTACATCCTTTTGGGGACTTGGGTAAACACAACCACCTCCTCCAGGAGTATCATATTCAAGAGGCAGGGTACACAGTGGTTATGGGCATGGACACTGGCATCCAATACACTTGGGTTCCACTTCTCAGCTGAAAGTTCAGTCTCATTTTCTTATATATTAAGATAAAAATGGGGACATGTTTATAGTGCTTTCCTCACAGGGGTGGTGTGGAGATTCATGGGGAGCATTTGAAGTAGTGCTTGACATATTTATTATTGTGGTTTACAGGTTCATTGGGCACAAGTACATACAAGATCAGAATCTAGACATGAAGATTACCTCTGATTGTATCCACAGAGCTCAGCAAATGATGGAAGCTCAATAAATATTTGTCGAATGAATGAAAGGGAAAGTGAATTGGAGGCTTTGACCTGATCCTCACCAGGATCCATGAGTGTAAACGTGAGTATTTCCACACCAACTACCTAAGTCATATGCAAACTGGGCAGGTGACAGTTCGGGGGAGTGTGCTACTGACCAGCCACCTGCTCTCCTTCAGCCAGGCTTGTCACACTGGTGACACCAAGGCCGTACCCCAGCAGACAATGCGCTGGGCCTGAGGGGGAGGATTAAGGGGACACAGAGAAAACAAGCCAGTCGGCCTTCAAGTTGCTTACAGTCTGGCTAGACACACAGAGGGTGGGTGGAGGTGAGACTACAATAGGTTGTACTTCACCAAGTGCTCACAATACTTTTGCATAATACTCACCACGCAGTACTGTGATTATTAAAGTGTCTTTGCGGTATAGTCAGACACAGCTGGGTGCACTCCCAGTCCCTGCTGTGAGACTTTGAGCCAATCACCACTCCCCACAGAGCCTCAGTGTCCTCACCTGAGTACAGGTGGGAATACAGTCATCATGGCCCCTGCCTTCTGGGGCTGGGTAAAGATTCAAGGAGGCCGGGTGTGGTGGCTCATGCCTGTAATCCTAGCACTCTGGGAGGCTGAGGCAGGAGGATCGCTTGAGCTCAGGAGTTCAAGACCAGCCTGAGCAAGAGCAAGACCCCCATCTCTACCAAAACTAGAAAATTAGCAGGGTGTGGTGCACGCCTGTAGTTCCAGCTACTTGGGAGGCTGAGGCAGGAGGATCACCTGAGCTCAGGAGTTTGAGGTTGCAGTGAGCTACAATGATGCCACTGCACTCTAGCCAGGGTGACAAAACAAGACTCTACCAAAAAAAAAAAAAAGGGATTCAGAGAGATGATAAATATCAACCTCTTAGCTCAGGGCTGGCACATGGAAGGCCCTCCGCTGCCACAGCTACTCAACTGCCCAGAGGGCAAAGATGGAGCTCTCAATCACTGCTGAACCCCCAGCATCTGCATTCAGCAAATGCTCAGAAGATATGAGTCAAATGATCAAAGACTAGTGGGCTTGGACATTACATGGGGAAGGGAGGGCCATGTGGTGGGAAAAGTGATTGGAAAAGCTTTTGTGTGTCAGGCTGTCCTGTTTGTCCCAGGGGTAATGAAGAGCCATTGGGGGTTCTTATGAAGGTCAGGGACTGAGTCCTGTTATTTGTAGGCCAGGCCAAGCTTAGGCTGACCTCAAGCACAGGGCTCCTTTCCACTAACATGACCTCTGTCTGCACTGCATTAGGGAACTAATGTCAATCCTGCACTCTCCAGACTTACCAGAAACGTGAAGGAGTTCAGGCTCTCCAAGCCCCTGACACACAGTAGGAGCTTACCCCATAGATATTCAGATCCATTTGGCGTTAGGACCTCCAAGCTATGGAAGTCCTCCCATTCAGAGTGTGTGCAAAATAAAATACCTCTGGCTTAATTTTGTACATGGTGACTTCAGAGGCCTTGAAGGGCCTTCCTGGCAAATGACAGCTTCCATTTCCTAAGTGCTTACACTATGCTAATAAGCACTAACCGTGCCTGACTTGACTGAGCCTCACAACAGTCCTGCTGGGAGGTAGGTATGCTACTCTCCCCATTTTACTGTTGAGAAAACAGGCTCCAAGGGTGATGTGACTACTGCAGGGGTGCAGAGCTGGTCACTCGTAGGACCAGGTCTGTCTGCATTTGGAGCCTGTGCCCCTAAACACTGCTCTGTGGTTTTTATCAGGCAGAGGGGAAAGGGGGCTTTCCCTTGGCTACTGGGAGAGAATTCAAGACCTGTGTGTCCCAGGACAGGCCCCACCACAGCCCAGCTGTGACGCAGGGTCTTCACTACCATCAGCCTCTACTCCATGGGGCTGTTATGGGGACTGAATGAGATTTTGCATGCAGGGTGCTCGGCACGGGCTCGGCCTCCATTCCTTCAACGAACTGCCAAGCCCCTACTGTGTGCCAAGCACCATTCATAGCAGTAAAGCACAAGGTCCCTGCTCTTCAGGGCAAACATGGAACTTGTAAACAAATGAACCAATAAGGTAATTTCAGAGTGGTAAGTGCTCTAAAGAAAATAAGGTGATGGCATGCAGGGGGAAGGGGACTGCTTCAGTGGCATAGTCAGGGAAGGCTTCTCTGAAGTGACATTTGAGCAGATGTGACAAGGAGCTGAACATGAAACAACTGGGGACAGAGTGCTGTTCCCAAAGGTGGGAAGAAGTTTGGTGTGTTCAGGAAACACGATGAAGGCACATATGATTTATTGAGATGGGAGAATGGACGTTCGCAGGCAGAAGTTGGCAAGGCCTCACGGGCTGTTGTAAGAACTCAGTAAGTTGTAGGTATTGCCGGCATAATTTTTCTCCAATTATGAGCTGGTGACACAAATGCCACCCTGTGGTTAGGAGACCAGCCTCCATTCCAGATCATCCTGATGCCGTGTCCATCTCAAAAGTGCTATAAAGACCCAAAGTCGTCGAGGCACTAACTGGCTAGAGCAGGTGAGCCACCTGGCTGGGCAGAGGTGGCCATCTGAGAGTCTGACCTCTTCCTGCCACCTTGGCACTGTTGACTTTAATGAGTTCTGGTGGGGGTGCCTGGGACCCTGGGAAGCTGTGCAAACAGCTGGCAGGAGGTCTGGAAAGGTGGCCTATCCTGCAAAGATTGATGAGGTACAGGGAACTCACCCCTATCCCCCTTTTTCTTACAGAAATTCTAGCTCAGAACAAGGCTTTCCTCTTGAAAGGTCTGTGATTTTTATGGGGTTTTTTTGGAGACAGAGTCTTCCTCTGTCACCCCAGGTAGAGTGCAGTGGCATCATCATAGCTCACTGCAACCTCAAACTCCTGGGCTCAAGCAATATTCCTGCCTCAGCCTCCCAAAGTGCTAGGATCACAGGTGTGAGCCACCATGCAGGGCTAAGTCTGTGGTTTTGAGGTAGGCCTCCAGCCTCCCACGCCCTCCCTCTGCCACTGGGAGCGCTGAACTGGATGTGGTGGCTGCAGGGATGGTTGGGGCCCTGGTGTGGCTGTGATGAGCAGATATTCAGACAACTCCAGCTCTGCCCCCATTGCCTCATTAGTTAAGACACTAGTAATGGTACCACCTCCCTCCTCCAATGGTGACCTTGAGATGTCAAGGTCATGATGCATCTTGAGCACTTGGCACTCACTGCTTAGCACATAGTACAGCTGTAAATAAGCTGCACTCATTGTTATAGATAAGGAAACTGAGGCATAGGTAAACCAACCAGGGGCACTGTGGCCTGTGTTCTAGGTATTCCAGGCAATTCTTTGCCTACCTCTAGGACTTAGTTCACCTATCTGTGCAATGAGTTGCTCTAAACAACTCTAAAGGCTCTGCCGTCTTGGAAGTTTTTCTAGTTCTAAATCACAAGACAGGGCCACCCACTCTGCCAATGATACCTGTCATCCTGCCTGTCCTCACTTGTTGGCTCTGATGCAAGGAAAATGTCTGTTTGCCACTGCAATATGAACTGCAGCTTCACACTTTCCCTTCGTGCCTGTGAACACAGTGAGAATAAAACAGCTCCTGCTCTTTGGGCCCTTTCTTGGAGGCTCTTCTTCTGAACATCACCTCAGGAAACTCCCATGTAACCCTAGGAGGTGAGTCCTGGTTGCCTTCCTGTTTTACTGAGGATGAAACTGGGGCTCAGAAAGGGGAAGGGAGGCCGGGTGTGGTGGCTCATGCCTGTAATCCCAGCACTTTGGGAGGCTGAGGCAGGAGGATCACTTCAGGTCAGGAGTTCGAGACCAGCCTTGGCCACACAGTGAGACACGGTCTATACAGAGGACAGGGGACAAGCAGCTAAAGCTCAGGCTGGGAGGGGAATTTCTGTCCTCAGTGCTAGGAAGGCCCAAGGCTGCCAAAGTCCTGGGCATCACTGGGCCAAGGGAAGACAAGCAGACACTTGACCTGATAGAGCCTTTATTCAGATAGTAGACTTGCCCCCTCCTCTCCCTCCCTCTTCTCAGGCCTTTGGAATTGGCTGTAGCCCGTACCCTTGAAAAGACACCCAGCCTGCCCCCAGAAAACCTTGGCTGGAGGAGGGGAGTCCAGAACAGGAGTTGTAGACCTGAGACATCCCAGCACAAGCCCAAACAGCTGATAGCTGTTCCACGTGGTTCTCTTTGGACAGATCCTGGCTCCTCTGGGAGCCCCCCTGTACTGCCTGCTCCCTCCTCCGTTGGTCCTCAAGGTCACTCAGCAGTGGTTATGACAAATTAAGATAAATGATATTCAAGGGTCAGTGTTCAAAGAAAAAGAACAAAGGTAGTGGCAAGGGAGCCCTTTGTCTCCAAGGGAAGCAGGGGATGGGGGAGGCAGGCCAAGCTCTCCTGGCTCAGCAGCTGAAGGGCTAGGCCATGCCCCAGATGTTCACGGGTGGAGCTGTGACGCCCAGTTCCTCCCGCAGAGCCGCCAGGGGCTGATCCCAGCGCCGTTCGTAGTATATGTTGAGGACACTTGGTGCTCTTCGCCCATTCTGAACTGCCCAGGGGATCAACTCTGAGACCAGCACTTGCAGGGCCCTGTGGGGCAGCAGAGGAAAAAGAAAACACAAGGTCCCCAAGAGCCAGGCACTCTATGTGCTCAGTACTTGATGTGC
This sequence comes from Lepilemur ruficaudatus, assembly GCA_963574885.1. Taxonomy (NCBI): domain Eukaryota; kingdom Metazoa; phylum Chordata; class Mammalia; order Primates; family Lepilemuridae; genus Lepilemur; species Lepilemur ruficaudatus. Next base: position 20,147 of record CAUYRT010034345.1, on the reverse strand, counting down.
ATTTTCTCAGTTAATCCTCACGCAGACCTAAGAAGGAAGTTATTATCCCTGCTTCTCAGATGAGGCAACAGAAGCTCAGTGAGGTAAAATCTCATGCCCAAAGCCACACATCTTGACCATGCCAAAGCTCAGGTTTAAATCAAGGGCTACCTAACTCCACAATTTCCTACCAACTTGCTTTCCCACTGACTCCCATCATTCTGACCTGGCACTGAGGCTTGGCCCAAAAGACCCTGGGGTCCCAGGAAATGTCCAGGTTTTATTCATGCTCTGAAGACACCGGCCCAAGCCAGTTTCCCTTCTCTGCTGTTCTTTTGACGCTTGCTTCATTGACAACCATAAGGGCTGCTTAGGGGCCTGCATGCTTTTCCCATTTCTGGGATCCCTGGCCCCTCTGAGTTCTCCCCTTCATCTTCCACCACTTGAAAACTTACCGAGCACTGAGTCTGATCGGTCCAAAGAATGCACCGAGGATGCACATGGGCAAGCCAGTCTGGACAGCCTCAAACCATTTCACCACGATCTCCCCTGGGGGTGAGGGATGGAGTGGGAGGTGAACAGGTGCATAGAGGAGAGGCCAGTGCTGCTCACAGTAGGGCACAGAGAGGCATCTGTTCCTCTCTAATCTCTACCAGGAGTTGGCTGTGTCCAGTCCTGGCCTGTGTTGGGCCCTGAGCACTCTCCTTGGGGTGGAGGAGAAGGTCCAAGAGCTCGAAGAAAGAAATAAAGGCTGGTGGGAGGCTGAGGCAGAAGGATTGCTTGAGCCTAGGAGCGTGAGGTTGCTGTGAGCTAGGCTGATGCCACGGCACTCTAGCCCAGGCGACACAGTGAGACTGTCTCAAAAAAGTAGTAAAGGCTGGAAAGGAAGCTTGGGGTCAGAATGCAGAGGACGCCAAAAGCCAGGCTGAGGAGCCCAGGATGGTCCCCACAGGCCTCGGGGAATTGCTGAGGTTTCAGAGCAGGGAGGCAGCTGAAGACCACAGTGAGGCCGGGAGCCCTGGTGTTTGGACACTGCAACAGCAGTGTAGGAGCCATTAAGGGGCAGTGAGGAGATGCTACCAAGATGTTTGGCTACAGCAGAAAATGAGGCACCAAGCCATCTGATGGGGGAGGGTAGCTGAGATAGGTGAATCCTGCCCTGGCCCTGAAGCCACCCTGGGGAGACAGACTGGCTGGGTTGGCGGCACTCACCCAGGATGTTGGTGGGCATTCCGAGCAGCGTGTGGAGCATGTCGTGCACCTCCCGGTACCGCTGAATCACATACGCAAGCTCCTCATCGTCCACGAAGCGGGTGGGCGCTCGAGTGTCTGGGGAGACCCTCTGACAACCACGAAACTCCCTTAGATACCTTCCCAACTGGTCCCAGGGCCCAATTAGCAGCCTCTCTTGGACTCTGTCACCACACCCACCAAGCTCATACCCCACTAGAAGACCCTGGGACTTGGTTTCTGTCCACACCTGCCCAGTGGGGAGGCCTCGGGCAGGGAATATGGTGGGAATGGCACCCTCCTTGGCTTATCCCAACTCAAACGTGTGTGGCCTGTCAGAATGGCAAAGAAGCCCCTAGTGGGGAGGGGAGGAATGAGGAATTATTTAATGGGTACAGTTTCAAGTTTTGCAAGATGAAAAGATCTGCACAACAATGTGAATATACCTAATACTAATGAACTGTATATTTAAAACGATTAATATGCTAAATTTTATATTATGTATTTTATTTACTGCAATTAAGAATTAAAAAAGGAGCCCCAAGACCCCCGATCCTAGCACGAGCTGCTCCCAGCGTGGGGTACCCTCTCCCACCACCCCCATCTTCACCTTGATAATTCGTAATTATCTTTCATAACCTGGTTTAAGTGTCCCCCACCCCACAGGGAGGGCACCCTAACCTGTAGTCTGAGTGGGTCCATGTTATGGTCTCTTGCAGCATCCTGTGGCACTAAAAAGACTACACCTTGATGCTGAGTGCATGTGACTGTGAATGTCACCTCGACCTGTGCTATCCACTAGAGCAGCCACTTGCCACGTGTGGCCACTGAGCCTTAAAGGTAACAAGTTTCCAATTGAGATATATTGTATGTATAATATACACACCAGATTTAAAGATTTACATGAAAAAAATAATGTGAAATTTCAATTTTTAAATATTGATTACTTGTTGACATGATAATATTTTAGATATATTGGACTAAACACAATGTATTACTAAAATTAATTCCACCTGTTTCCTTTTGCTTTTATTAAAGTAGCTAGTAGAAAATTTTAAATTACCTATGTGACTCACATTCTATTTCTACGGACAGTGTTACAGCAGCCTGTCAGCCGTAGGAGGGCAGGGCTGGCTCTGTTTTGCTCATTGTTCTCCAGGCATTGCAAATGTCCGGGTGGCATTTGGGACTGGTCACCCTGGTGAGTTTCCCATTGATGAAATAACTTGCATCCTAGTGAAATCTGAGGGAGATAAGGTGAAATAGGGCAGGTGATGGCCCTGCCAAGGCAACAATGCCGGAGAGTGTGAGGAAAAGATTATTGTCTCAAGGACAATAACCTTCTAAAGCAGTGATTCACGACTGCTCACCAAGGGACATGTGCAATGCCAAAGAGTGCCTGGATGAATCAACATTTCCTGCATGCGTAAGTAAAAGGCCAGCCCTGGGCACTTTTCTGACTCCAGGTAGGGACATCAACTGTCCTCCTCTTACCCTCCCACTATCTCTCTCTGTCTTGAGCAGCACCCACACAGATGGGGACTGCCTGGTCTTTCTGTTCCCAAAGCATGGCCTCAGCCTGTCCAGAAGCTGAGACACCTGATGTCCTCATTGCTTTGGGGCTGCCTGCTCAGTCTGTGTCCACGTGTGGCCTCACTGGGTCCCAGGACCAAATTTCCTCTGCAGTTTTACTTGCTGTGTGAAGCTGAAGGCAATCACAGAGTATCACCTATGTGCCCAAACTGCAGGATATCCTTTACAGATATTATATTGCATCCTCACAACAACCTGGGAGGTAAATACTGTTCCTAGCCTCAGATATACATAAGAAAAACAAGGCTCAGAAAGGTAAAGTAATTTTTCCAAGACTGCACAGCTAATAAAGTGGCTGAGTCTGGATTTGAAACAAAGTCTGCTGGATTGCAGAGCCAGTAGCCTTAACATCCGTTATCAAGAGCCCTGGAAGATAAATATTAGGTCCTTTTACTTCAGATAAGGAATCCGAGGTTCAAAGAGGTAGAAGGACTTGTCTAATAGGGTCCTAAAGCTGGGAAGAGGCAGGATATTTTTTCCTTTTTTTTTTTTTTTTTTAGAGACAGGGTCTCTCTCTGTTGCTCCCCAGGCTAGAGTACAGTGACATGATCTCAGCCCCTGAGGAGTAGCTGGGTTGACAGGCACATGCCCACATCCAGCTAAAAGGCAAAGATTCTAACTCAGGCTCCTCCTATCTCTAGAGGCCACACCTATAATTCTGATGCTACATGACCACACCCTTACCAATCTCAGCCCAAGGGAGGGTGGCCTCACCTTGAACCTTCATCCAAATCTCTACTGGGACAAAGGTGCTTCTTCACCATCTGCGGGCTGCTGATTTCTCTGCTCTAGAAGTGTCACAATCTCCAGGCCTGTCACACAAGTAGGGCTATGGCTAGGCAAGATGCTCAGGATGGTCCTGGCAGTTCCATCCCTGCTACCTCCTCCCCTCCACCACAACAGGACTAAAGGCTCTGGGAACTTCAGAAGGCTGTGCCTCCCTGGGTGGCACTTGGGACAGGTCACCCTGGTGAGTTTCCCATTGATGAAATAACTTGCATCCTGCTGAAATCTGAGAGAGATAATATAAAATAGGGCAGGTGATTGCCCTGCCAAGGCAACAGTGCAGGAGAGTATGAGGAACAGATTATTATCTCAGGGACAATAACCTTCTAAAGCAGTGATTCTCAACTGCTCACCAAAGGACATTTGCAATGCCTGGAAACATTTGTGGTTGTCACAACTTGGAGGAATGCTACTCGCATCTAGCCAGAAATGCTTCTCTGTCTCAGGACAGCCCCAGCAACAGAGTGATCCAGCCCTAACATCAATATTGCCAAGGTTGAGAAACTGTTCTAAAGCAAGCTTTCGTGGCTCCTTCACCTCCTCCAGCCTGGGAGCTCTGGCAGCTGGGCTGGAGAGCCACTTGGCAGAAATGTTTTGATAGGATGTGTCTGTGTTGGGGAGGAGAATGGGGTAGAGACAGGGAAGGTGAGCCAACTGTATTCTAAGGTCCTTTATAAATCCTGCTCAAAACTTTCCAGTGGCTTCCTGTTGCATCTACAAAATACAAAGTCCTTTTCTAGTGGCCTACAGGGCCTAACCCTAGCTGACTTCCCAGCCACACTGGTCAACTTTCCTGTTCTTTTTTGTTGTTGTTGTTGAGTGAATGAAACCTCAGAGATTTATTAGAAATCAAGTAATCAGAGGTCCACACCTAAGAATCATACTCAACCGCTACATTTGCCAAAATTAACTTGCTGAGCTAAGAGAATGCAGGCTCTTCATATACCTGGATTAAATCCACCCACCTATCATTGATATTATTACTACCACTATCTTTATCATCAATGTTATTATCATACAAATACAGGTGCATAGTAGAAAACACAGATAAGCACAAAGATAAATTCCTAGAAATACTGTCCGATAAAAATAGCCTAAACGTCCCCCTCCACCTGCCCCTTCTGCCACAGTTTGCCTGTAGCCTCTGAGAGTCAGAATGAAGCTAGAGGGAGGGTAATCTCTCTCCGCCCCATTTCCCAGCATAGGACCGCCCCCCAGGGAACCTCGCTAGACTCCGTGTTCACACCTTGGGCCCGACGCCCCGCCCACCACAGACATACCAGAAGAGAGCCAAGCTTCCAGCAAGGGCTTCCTGTTTTTTTGTTTTTTTTTTTTTTTGAGACAGAGTCTCATTCTGTTGCCCTGGCTAGAGTACCGTGGCGTCAGCCTAGCTCACAGCAACCTCAAACTCCTGGGCTCAAGCAATCCTCCTGCCTCAGCCTCAGGAGTAGCTGGGACTATAAGCATGTGCCACCATGCCTGGCTAATTTTTTCTATATATATTTGTAGTTGTCCAGCTAATATCTTTCTATTTTTAGTAGACACAGTCTTGCTCTTGCTCAGGCTGGTCTTGAACTCCTGAGCTTAAACAATCCACCCGCCTTGGCCTCCCAGAGTACTAAGATTACAGGCGTGAGCCACCGCGCCCGGCCAACTTTCTTGTTCTTAAACACACAGAACCTTTGCACTTGCTATTTCCTGTGCTCAGAATGCTCTTCCCCAGCTCTCAAAAGGGCTGGCTCCTCTTTATTTTCCAAATCTCCTCAAAGGGCCTCCTCGGACACCCTGTCAGAGGTGGCTACACCCTCCCTCACATTAAAGGTGTTCTCTTTTACACTAACTTTTCTTCACAGCACCCAGCTGCTAGGATGTAAGCTCCACAAAAGGCAGGCTTTTGGCTGGTTTTGTGCACTGTAACCCAGATTATTGAGAACAGTGCTGGGTACATTCTAAGTACTCAATAAATATTTTACCTAAATTTTTTTTTTTTGAGACAGAGTCTCACTCTGGTGCCCAGGCTAGAGTGCCATGATGTCAGCCTCGCTCACAGCAACCTCAAACTCCTGGGCTCGAGCAATCCTTCTGCCTCAGCCTCCTGAGTAGCTGGGACTACAGGCATGTGCCACCATGCCCGGCTAATTTTTTCTATATATTTTTAGTTGTCCGGTTAATTTCTGTGTATTTTTAGTAGAGACAGGGTCTCACTCTTGCTCAGGCTGCTCTTGAACTTCTGATCTTGAGCGAGCCTCCCTCCTCGGCCTCCCAGAGTGCTAGGATTACTGGCATGAGGTACTGTGCCCAGCCAACATGTTTAGAATTGATGTATCTACTTGATGGATTAGGATTTTATCATTTTTGTGATGACTCTGTGTTCCTAATGATACTTTAAAAATTAAATTCTGGGGTTTTTTTGTTTTGTTTTGTTTTTTGTGGAATCACTTCCAGGTGGAGATGTAAGAGTCAATGTGTGATTTTCCATGTTCCCTTTGCCTGCTTTGGCAGTTGTGAAAGCAATGTTCCAGATGGTAGCTGCTCTGTCAGCATGGGTCCAGTGTCCATTGGAAACAATGGACAATGGAGACCTCAACTGATTGGCCAAGGACATGTAGCAAGAATGGGACATAAATATTTTTGTTTTAGGTTACTAAGGTTTGGGTGTTGTTTGTTATGTAACATAATTTAGCCTATAGTGACTAACATAGAAATATTGGCTAATACCTCAAATATATTATCCTTACACAATCATATCAGACTCTTCACATCTAGCTCCTTGATATCATTGCAGCCATGTGTTCTTAACATCGCCCATCCCCATCACCTCTGTTTCTGTGAATGGTCTTGTTCTCGCTTAGGTCCAGTCATCTGCATATACTGTTTCCTTTACCTGGAATGCTCTTCTTCCACTCTTCACCCGACTCTTCATTTCAGGTCTTCATTTAGAGACCTGTAGCAAATGCTGATGATGCTGCATAAATTTCCTTTATAGACTGGTGCGCCCAGTCCCCAGCTTCTGTGAGTGTTGGCAGCTAACAGCTCACAGATGACCTCTTGTTTTTGGCCATCTTCTGACCATCTCTCCTTAACACCACTAGTTCCCTCTCCCCTTCAGTGGCATCCTGCAGCCAATGGCTGGCCCCCTTGACTCAAGATGAGTACAACTTAGTGGTACAATTAATGTGTGTGAGATTTTCAGGAACTAGCAAACTGAGCTGACTTATCACCTGACCTCAGACACATAAGCGAGCCAAGCCAAGATCAGTGCAGTCTGTTCCAGGCCAGAAGAACTACTCAACTGAATCATGAATTAATTAATAGTTGTTTTAAGCTGACCCTTGCTTACTTTTTTTTTTTTTTTTTTTTTTTAGAAAAGAGTCTCGCTCTATTGGTCCGGCCTAGAGTAGCAGAGACATCGTCATGCTCTCTGCAACATCAAACTTCTGGGCTCAAGAGATCCTCAGCCTCCCAGGTAGCAGGGACTATAGATGTGTACTACCATGCCCAGCTAAGTTTTGTATTTTTTGTAGAGACAAGGTTTTGCTCTTGCTCAGGCTGGTCTCGAATTCCTGACCTCAAGCGATCCTCCCTCCTTGACCTCCCAGAGTGCTAGGATTATAGGCGTGAGCCACCATGCCTGGCCTCCTTACTTACCTTAATTCTCCTGCTCTGAACTCTTTCCTCATTCCCTTTCTCCTTAGAGGATTCCCCTCCATAAACCACACACACACCCAAATCTCTTAGGCTTTGCTGTGAGACAGAGTCCCTGAGAGCCTGGGCCTGGGCTGTGAACCCCTCCTTTGCTACCATTCTGTACTACCCCTTACTGTGGTGTCTATGAGACTGTTTTGAAACTGTCTATTTACTTATCTCTCCTACTAACTCTAAAGCTTTTGAAGACATGGGTTGTGTTTTCATTATTATTGCTATTAATAGCAATAATACTCTTAAAAAAGAGATTGAAAGACGGGGTGATAAAGTGGTTACCATTGTATCCTCAATGCCTGGCATGTATTAGGGAGTCACTAATAGTTGAATGAATGAGTGAATGAAAGTTGTTCTGGATTTTAAAAAGAGATGCAGGCTACAAGCATTTTTGTAGAGCATATCGGAAATTTAAAACATTTCCGTAAAGAAAATGAATCTTGGAGACTTTTCAGGTGCAAAGTCCACAGACTTAAGTGATAGGATAGCTGAAGTGAAGAAAGGGCAATTTCAGTGTATAAAAACCCGGGAGCAGAAAATGGCAAAATTTTGTCACTAAGAGCAGCTGGGGCCAAGATGATGTTGAAGGGTCCTGCCCAGTGAGGAGGGCTGAAAGTTCGGTTCACACCAGCTGTACGGTATTCACATTCTACATGTTATTACACAGGTAACATGGGCACTGAGGTTTTATACCACAGGGAAGAGTTGGCTGCTCTCAAAAGCATTGCTCTATTTGAACACCTGAGATGGGGGGCTTCTCCCTGGCTACTAAGAGGAAAAATTCTGGTCCTTAGAGCAGGAAAAAATTCAGAACGTTATGTCAATGTTTTTTCTCCATTCTCCACCTCTGTCTCCTGAACAATCAGAATTCCATCTTTAGCCAGGTTGGCTTCTGTAGAACTTGCAATGAGACTGAGATGAATCCGCAATGACTTCGGGACAGGGCCTGGAAGGTGTATTCCAACAATACCTTCCTGTTATCAGCTTGTCAGGTGTTCACAGAAACTTTTAATAGAATACTAGACAAAACTCTCATGTCTTCACTGTGCATAAAGGAAAAAAAGGAAGGAAGGAAGGAAAAATAAAAGTAGCCCTCTATTTAACAACTGTCTTCCCTCTAGCTCTTCTTCCTCATAGATATTTAGTACAGCAAAAATCCTGTCTAGGGGAAGGATTTGGCATTTAGGTTCCAGATAATCACAGTTTTAGGTGCAAAACCATGAAAAACTTATTCAGATTGCTGGGGGGCCCAACAACCTCTGATCTACAACAGATGAACTCTCTGGTGTGGTTTCTTGAGGACTTTACCACGTCTGTTCTTTGGACTTTGCAAATGTTGTGTTGGTGTCTCCTGATCGCAGCAGACAGTGGACAGACGAACCCAGTCACCCACTAGGGAAGTCGTGTTGTTCTTAGCACCCGAGGGCCTCACGTCGATGTCAGTCTATAGCACTTCTCTGCCCACTCCCATGTCTCCTCGGCCCCGTCTCACCTCAAGGAAGAGCTCCCTCCAGAGAAAAACCGAGAGTCACCGTCTGACTGCTCAACTACAATTCCATGTAACTTCTCTCTGCCCACTTTTTTCAGAGAAACCTGCAGCTCAGGGAACTTTTCAGCTAAGTTTCTGGGGAATTTGCTGATTGTTAAAGAGCAAATTAAAGCAGAAGAGAGGCAAGTCCCTGACAGTAGGTTTGTCTGAGAGGGATGTCCAGCCTTGTGAAGCCACCTTCCATGTGGAGGATTCCTCACTTCCTGACCTGGGTCCAAGCCATTCTGCTCACCAGAGACACACACAAGACTCACGGGTCATTTGCCAAAACCTGGAGCCACGGCTCAGACCTGACCTAACTGGCACACCAGACAAGACTTGGCTGAAGCATCGTTCTTCTGTGTTTTGAATTAAATGGAATATAAAACTTTTTCCTTGTAGCTCGATCAATCAAAGCAACCTGCAGATGGGAAAACAGGGTGGAATCTGGAAGCAAGAGACTTGTGTCTGAGTTTCAGGCTCACAATTTTGTGTGAATCACAATCTTTCCCACTTCTCAATTTTCCTAAACTGCAAACTGGGTTGCATACCACCTGCCCCATTTCTTCAAAAGTCCTTATAAGACTGAGAAAATGTATGCAAAATGACATTAAAATCACTTTACAAATGTTATTGTTCTTATTAAGCATCATCAAAATGTAAGACACAAACCTAGAAACTTCAGAGGACAAAGGATGTGTGAAAATAATTTTTCAGGATACTATAATCTGGTTGGAGAGAGCTTTGGTTCCTGCATCTCTCTTGCCTCATCTTTGTTCATTCCAAACTCCAGGTAGATTGAGCTACATGCCATCAATTTCTGGAATTTTCCATCATCTCTGTAGATCCTGGATCTTTGCAGATGCTACTTTCCTTCGTGAAATGCTTTTTCTCTCTCCGTTCCCACCTTTTCTCCTTCTTCTCCTATTCTCCATTTGGCTCAACTCCAGGAGCCTACCCTGACCAGTCCCTGCTCACATCAAGTCTACGACTGGATCCATCCAGCATGCTCCCAGCACCCTGGTCTCGTCCCTGTCATCGTCTGTGCCCACAACACTATATTGTCTGTTTACAGATTTTTGTGCTTCCTGAGGGACAAGAAACGTGTCCTACTCAGTAGCACGGGGTTCAGAGTATGTACTGAATGAACATCTGTTGGGTAAATGAAAAACAAAAACAAAAACAGTAAAAACCACCTACTATAAGAGTCAAATGCTGAGGAGCTCACTCATCACCCTAGAAGCGATAAGACTGGAAACCCTAGCGACTCCTCCCTGGCATTTCTTGGGATACTTCCTGAATCAAAGGCCCCAGAAGAAAAGGACAGGTGATCCACACCCATCAAAGCACCCTGGGAAAAAGATACCACTGCTTAGGAAAAATTAAAGCAAAGTTGAAGTAAATCAGACGGACTATACCTCTTGCTTGGAAATCTAAATCAAAAGATTTCACCAAAAGATAACAAAAAAACCAGATAGAGCTTTGGGTGTAGAGCCCATCATCTCACACCTCCATAACCTCTGGCTGGTGGGTGGTTCATGCAGTGGATTTCCGGCCTGTGTTCAGAGTTACAAGTCCCCTTCAGCTGCTATCTGGTGAGACTGCCAGGGCCAGGCAACAACTTGCACAAGAGGTGAAGAAGGAATCCAATTTGCTAAACAACAGGCTAAATGAACCACTTAGCCAACAGCTCCCTGTGCTTTGCCAGTGGGGCTTTGGACAAAAGATGAACAGGACTCAATTCATGCTCACTAGGTTTTCAGATTTCTAGTTGCATGGACAGAAATACACAAAACTGACTGTGCTACAATGCAGCACTGGGTACACATGTGATGGTTTTTAAAAATGACTGCAAGGCCGGGCGAGGTGGCTAACACCTGTAATCCTAGCTCTTTGGGAGGCCGAGGCGGGAGGATTGCTCAAGATCAGGAGTTTGAAACCAGCCTGAGCAAGAGCGAGACCTCGTCTCTACTAAAAATAGAAAGAAATTAATTGGCCAACTAAAAATATATAGAAAAAATTAGCCAGGCATGGTGGCGCATGCCTGTAGTCCCAGCTACTCAGGAGGCTGAGGCAGGAGGATTGCTTGAGTCCAGGAGTTTGAGGTTGCTGTGAGCTAGGCTGACGCCACGGCACTCTAGCCCAGGTGACAGAGTGAGACTCTGTCTCAAAAAAAAGAAAAAAAAAAAAAAGACTGCAAATTCTTTGTCACTGATCCCGTCAAAGATGGATCTGTGTACCCTCCCTTTGAACACGAGTGAACTGTGACTGCTTTGACCAGTAGGGTATACAGTGGAAGTGATGCTCTGTGACTTCAGAGTCTAGGTCTTAAGGGCTATGCCGCTCTGCCTGCTCCTGCTGAATTGTTTACTTTCTGGAAGCTCCCTCCTGAAACAAGCCCTCTCAGAACCCAGCTACTGTGTTATAAGAAGCCTGAGTCACCTGGAAAGACCACTTGCAGATGCTCTGTTGACAGTCCCAGCTGAGTTTAAACTTCAAGTTCTCCCAGACCGAACACCAGACAAGTGAGTGAAGGAATCTCCAGATGATTCCAGTACCCAGCAGTACCCAGATGTCACAGAATGAAGACAAGCCACCCTTGCAGGGCTGTCCAAATTCCTCATCCATAGGATTGTGTGCGTAATAAATTAGCTGTTTTATGTCACTAATGCAGATTTAGTGAGGTGGTTTGTTTCGTAGCAATAGACAACAACCAGAACAGCACACAATGATGAGAATTGCCCTTTGGGCAAGGAATTCAATATGTTGGCAATGGAAAGTTGTTTATGTTTTGAGAACAAGCAAACAGAGGCTTTAAGGAAGTGGAGCACCGAACAAGTCCACATGGGGATCTCTGAAGTCCGAATCCTGGATCTCATCTTTTCCGTAGGCTCATGCTGCCCACAGCAATCTCGGCTTAATGCTGGAGGGCCTCGATGGATGATGCACCTTTCCAGGGCATCCTCCCCTCTGGTCCGTGTCATGCTTTATACTGGGCTGTCTCCTCCACCTTTGGACCCTCAGCCAAACACAAGGGCTGGTCAAGAGAAGAACCAAGTTGTTGAACTGAACACAAAGGGCCACAGGCAAAGAACGGCATGTCCTAGGTGTCATTTCTTTCCCCCTTGGTCCCCAGGTTTCCTGAGATCTCTTACCTGCTTCTGTGGAGGAATGTGGTAAGAAAGACTCTAACTAGCATTTAATAAGCACCTACTATATGGCAAGTGCTGTGCAAGGTACGTTTATGATTATCTCATTTAATTTTAAAACCCCACAAGGTGGGGACCATGCTTAGGAGAAGAAGAATTCATGGTGGAGTGGGAACAGGAACCTGGGTTTCTGTCCCCACAGCCTGTCCTGGTTGACCTCACAAGACGATGCTGTTGGTTTGGGAGTCTGGAGGACTTAAGCTCGTGGGCGGCTTCCTCACACAGGGGAAGTCCCCGGGGGCACAAGTAGAGCAACTGTCTGGTGGGGAATCAGTTCAGAATCTTCACCGGGCACTTACAGACAACCAGAAAGCCGCTGGGCGTCCAGTTCTAAGCTCGGGGACAGAGGGCAAGGGACGACTGGGGAAGTATTGCTCAGTCAGACCAAGAGCAGGGGCTGGGCTGGAACCCCGAACCACGCTGCCCCCATTATCTGGACATCAGCCTTACTTTCCTGCGGCCCCTGCGCCGTCGGTCCACGCTAGCTGTGTATTTTGTCACAGACCAGACAGAACCCCTTGCACTGACTAATAAAATGATTTCAGAAAATGACTTTTTTTTTTTCATAAGTGAGAGAAACAAAGACCACACAAGATCGTTTCCTATTTGTGTCATTTGACAGAAGACACATTGCTTGTTGGGGAAACAATGAAAAAAACCCAACTTCAGATTAGTGCTAAACAATTTCATTCTGAATAGAATGGATTTGCTAAGAAACAAAGATGGACAGACTGACAACGACATAGAAAGAAAGGCAGTCAACAGCCTGAGGGAGAGACGGGATGAAAGAGAGAGAGAGAGAGAGAGAGAGAGAGAGAGAGACACACACAAAAGGGAAAACTCGGGCATTCTAAGTAAAATTCTGCCTCTTCTTCATTACTTACTAGCCTCAAAAAAGATATTGTGAAATTGTTTGATAATTTCTTAAAAAGTTAAATATATATTACATATGACTAAACAATTCCATGCCTAGTGTCTAACCACAGGAAATGAAAACACATGACCACACAAAGAATTGTACACAACTGTTCATAGCAGCATTATTCACAATAGTCAAAAGCTGGAAACAATTCAAATGCCCATCAACTGGCAAACGGACAAACACAAGGTGGTACACTCAGCAATAAGGAACAAATTCCTGACCATGCTACAACGTGAATGAACCTCAGACACATGATGCTGAATTAAAGAAGTCAGACTATTTCGTAGAACTGATCCTAGTTCTAGGAAATTTCTGAAAAAGGCAGAGCTATGGAAAGATTAGTCATTGCCTGACCTGGGGATGGGAGTGAAGATCAATTGCAAACAGGCACGATGGAACTTTCTGGGGCGAAGGATGTGCTCTACAACTGGATCATGGTGACAGCCACACAGCTGTATATACTCAGTAAAACTCACGGAACTGTAGCTTAATACAGGTTAGTTTTATGGTAAGTATAAACTACACCTCAAAAAAGCTGTTTAAAACAAGATGTTCTGCAGGTCATATAAATTCGGGGTACATAGAAACAAAGGGTACAAAGGAAAAGGCCACAACGTTCACCAGGGTGACCGAGAACGTGGTGACATTCTGTCAGTGTTACGGCTGGCTTAGCACGGGCCTGCTCAGCAAACCCTGGAATATCAAAATCAGCTTAAAGATCATTTCATAATACAAGGTTTATATAGCAGGTAATAAAGGTACTCCCCTTGTGATTTTCGGAGGTAGAATCCATAGACAGAGTTAAATTTTAAATCAATTCATGGATAGACAGATCTCAAATAAAATTATTCAGAGAAATCAGGAATGACTGAAGGCCCATCTAAGGATGACATTGTATTAGAAGATGCCAACAAACCAAAAAAAAAAAAAAAAACAATGACACTGTAGTAGGCAAAATGCATGCCTCTATGAGAGTCAGCACAGAGAGCTGGATGGGTTGGAGTCCAGGCGGTACTACTTGTGTATTAAGATTCCCTTTTCCAGAAACTTCCTGGGCAAGGGATGGCATGGTACTATAGAAGGGGGGACATATCCCCAAAATTTCCTCACACTGACAAGACAGAACACTCTGGCTTTGGAGAGAGATAGACCAGATTTTAAACCAACTCCGCCTCTTGTTAAAGTTTTCAATATTTTCTTCTGTGAAATGGGCTTACTGTTGTCTACCCTAGAGTGTGGCTCTGCAGGTCAGATGAGCGTGTGTGAGAAAAGCAGACGCTCCGACTAGGTGCCCATACCCCACTGACCGTGCCTTCTGGACATTGTCTGTGTATCCCTGAGGTTGGGGAAGTACCATTTACCCATGTACCTTGAGCCCTAAAAGGAATCATCTCACGTTTCTTCCCACAGCTTATCGCCGGCCACAGTTCTTAAGTACCGTTTTATACTTTTGGTAACTTCGCAGTGGAAGGGTCATGAAGTGAGGGTCCATGTAGCACCTCCTTCGCCCTGTGGTCTGACCAAGCATCAAAGGTGCAGAACGTCTAGAACACCCTATGCAAAAGTCCTCAGTTAAGTTCCAGTCTCAGATTGTCTCAACCTACCTGTGCCTCCTGTAGCCGGCTCAGCCGGAGTTTAAAAACGCACTGTTATGCTTTCAGGTGTTTATTATCTGTGTCTATGAGAGAGGGGAAAAATACACTGCCAAGAAAATGCTATAGATTGACTAATCTTTCCTTTCTTCTTCCTTTAAAAAAATTTCATATTCTCTGTTAAGAATTTAAAGTACAGGCCGGGCGCGGTGGCTCACGCCTGTAATCCTAGCACTCTGGGAGGCCGAGGCGGGCGGATCGCTCAAGGTCAGGAGCTCGAAACCAGCCTGAGCAAGAGTGAGACCCTGTCTCTACTATAAATAGAAAGAAAGAAATTAATTGGCCAACTAAAGATATATATAGAAAAAATGAGCCGGGCATGGTGGCACATGCCTGTAGTCCCAGCTACTCGGGAGGCTGAGGCAGCAGGATTGCTTGAGCCCAGGAGTTTGAAGTTGCTGTGAGCTAAGCTGACGCCACGGCACTCACTCTAGCCCAGGCAACAGAGTGAGACTCTGTCTCAAAAAAAAAAAAAAAAAAAAAAAAAAAAATGACTGGGAACAATGCTAAATAAATATAATTATTGTTCACAAGCAAGTCCTTCATTCATTCTTCTCCAGATTAAATATTTCTACTTATTCATTCAACTAATAAACCTATTGAAGTCCAGCTTATGCACAAACACTTTTCTAAGACTATGGATACAGCAATAAGCAAAATAATATTGCTGTCCTCAACAGCGCTGAGATTCTAGTGGGGGCAGGGAGGGCCTGACACACTATAAAGAAAAGATGCTTTGAGTCTAGCTTCACATAGCATGACAGAGACCCTTCTCAGATTAATTATAAAAATTGTTCACTAAAAGATAAACACAGTTCTTTGCTTCAGTAAAAAAAACTTAAATTTGATAGTGTAGCATTCAAACAAACCTGTTTTGTTAGTTTATATGAAAAAGAGGTATGTGTTTTGTTTACTTAATACTCAACATGAAGTAACAGCATGACAAGGATAACCACTGGAAGAAAAGATATAGAATGTACAACTTCCAAGTAATTAGAAAGAAAAAAAAAAATGAAGCAAAGAAAATTCAACCAGTCCAATAAAAGGGGGAAAAGTGTGGCGGTAGTAGCCAAGAAAAAGGATGCTTGAAAAAAACAAGACAGTAGAAAACAATTCAAATTTATCAGCAACCACAAAGTTGCCCATACAAAACTGAGATTCTCTTGAATGTCATGCTGTACTATAGAAAAACAAGAAACAAAAAAACAAAACTAAGGTTCTCAACTTGGATACAAAAGACATCACCTAAAACATAATCACACACAGGTTGAAGTTAAAGAGATAGAGAAAGACAATCAGACAAACTGAAAACCAGGCAAAAGCAAGCTGGTGTCGAAACATTAATATCAGCCATAAGGCAAAGAATATTAAGGATGGAAAGAGACATTATGCATTAATCATCCTTTGTAATTTCAATTTCCATGGCTCAGAAGTGAAACCTGCATTAAGTCTCACTCTCATCCTATGAGGGTGGGTGGGAATGGGGTAAGTGGGGTAGAAATGGGAAAGAAATTTCAAAAAGATCAAAAGCAAACCTTCAAACTGGGTAAAACAGAAACAAAAGATCCTAATTGTATAGCAAGAAGAAAGAAGTCAAGTAACTTTCAAACACAGTATTTTGAATATATATCCTTAGTGTGATGTACTTTAAGAGAAAAGAAAAACTGCAAAGACATCCTGCAGTTTACTTAGTAGGCTTGCTAGACGTGTAATGTTGATGTTGTGATTCCAACTGAAGGATATTGAAGGATACAGCAAATGTGTAAATACACTGGTGTTGCTGGAAAACAGGGTTTTTTCAAGTCCAGCCTCTTGGTGGACTGCTCTCCTGATTCTTTGGCTCCTTGCTTAGAAAATTCACAAGCAGGGCCTGTGAGACAGAGTGACCACAGGAAGCAATTCCACACAAACAGCTTTTATGGCAGAAAAGAAGGGAACTATACAAAGCGAGAGAACATTCCAGAGAGGAACAGTCAAGTCTCCACGAGTAGAGAAAGCCATTGAGGACTCCTAGGTGGTTTCCTTTTTTGGCCTGGTCCAGGGAAGGGCTTACGGGAAGTGTGGGATGTTATAAGGTGATTGATATACATGACTGACAAGGGTTCTTATAACACAGCTGCAGCTCCACAGGTGTGTGTGTGCTTCTCAAACCCTCAAGTTGCTGCTCTTTACAGTGGTTAGCTGCGGTTTTTCCTGCATCCCCTCTGGCTTCCCCTAAGAACCGCCCTCCTGGCCTGTATCTGCCACCTGCAGATTTGGTCCCTGCCTAACAGTTTTCACTCTGGGAGAAGGAAGATACAAATATAAAATGGGGGAAGGTGAGGGAGAACTCTAAGACACTGGAATGTGAATTGAAGGCCTCTGTATAAATTGATGACTTTTCAAAAAGTGTATTTTCTAGCTCCGTCCACTGACAGAACCTATAAGCAGTAACACCTTAGTAGCAACGACCAAGTCTTACAACCAGGTCTTAGTTTGTAAATACCATTTTCCACTAAAAGGGACAGAAACTCCATGGAGAAACAGGTGAGCTCAGGTCGAAGGCAGGGAAAGTACAAGGCAAATCTGGAATACCTTGTTGTCTCAGAAAGCAAGAAAGCATATTTTTAAAACGTAGTTACATAAAAGGATAGGCAGCCAGTTTGAAGGAGCTCCACTAGCCAAATGTGAGATAATTTAAGTGCCAAAAATAACGATTATGGTAATTGATTATAACACACTGAATAGTGAATATAAAAAAAATCATGAGTCCAAATGAATACCCAAATTATACTCAAAAAAGTTGCTGGGGGAGGAGGGAGAAAGCAGAAAAGGAGAAAAGGGAGGAAAGCTATTCTTTACAGAAATATGAGAGGAGATATATACAGAGGGAATGATAAAATTAGAAAAATTACCCTTTTGCAATCATCAATGTTTTGGGGAAAGATCATGAACAGACAATAAACATTTCACAAAACACTGTAAGGGAAATATCTTTTATTCACAAGATTTGACCCCACAGATAACATATTAATTACCAATGGAATAATAAATCTGATGGTCACCACCTTAAGATATCAAACTGAGAATCATCATTGATGGGACAGTTTGAAAACATGTGCCTCCTAATATGATGCAATATGTGGCCACATAATTATTTATTTAAGCTTCATACCAAAATTTCACCTAAATTTAATCACAAGGAAGCCACCACACAAATCCAGAATGTCACCCATTCTGTGAGACAATTGGCCTGAACTCTTCAAAAATGTCTATGTCACGAAAAACGAATAATCAAAAAAGACAGTCTACTTTTTAGATTAAAAGAGACTAAAGTGATGGAATGAAATGCAATGCAAGAATCTTAATTGGATTCTGGACCAAAAATGTAGCTATAAAAGATGTTTTGGGGACAATTGGAGAAATTTCAAGATTAATACTAATTTTCTTACATGTGAATGGTACGATAGATATGATAGGTATATGGAGTATATCTTTATTCTTAGGAGAGATAGCTGAAGTATTTAGGATTACCAATAAAATTTTATATATATGTATATATGTGTGGCACACACACATACACACACACTCTCAACACACCCCAATAAAGACAAAGGGAGAAAGAGGAAGTAAATGTGGCAAAATGTTAACTTGTATGGATTCTAGGGTAAACGCAGATGGATGTTCATTGCACTACTCTCTCAATACGTTTAAATAGATTTTAAATAGGTTTAAATTTGTTTTTTTAAAAAGTGCACATTTACACACACATGTATGTGTGTGTGACTGTTTCATCATTAGAAGTCTTCAGGTAGAGTCTTCAGTTTTCAGAAGTCTTCAGTTTTCCTTCTAAATTTCACATCAATTCAACTCAAACTTTTGTTGAACAACTATAATATGCTAGACCCTGAACTCAAAAGCACTATACAGAAATGAAGAGGCTATCTGCCTGCCCTCCAATCTTTTATAGTCTAACAGGGAAACAAACAAATAAATAAATAGTATAAGTGCAAAAATAGAAATATCAAAGGAAGAGGCAGCCCAGAGAAAGGTGTGGTTAACCCTATGCAAATACAGTTATCTAAGAGAATTTTCTATAATAGAAAAGTTCTTTATCTGCACTATCCAATATCCACATGTTGACTAATAAGCACTTAAATATGTTAATGAACTGCACTACTGAATTTTTATTACATTTTCATTAATTTACATTTAAATAGCCACATGTGGCTAGGAGGTACCATATTAGATAGCAATGCTCCATAGATCAGGAGCTTGGAAAGAAAAGAAATTAAGAAAGCCTTCTTCAAAATAGCAGTATCTAACAAGGTTTGGAAGGATGACTAGTAGTTGATCAATTAGATAAGCTGGGTAACATCATAGGCAGGGGGGAGTACAGGCAAAGCACGGGGAGATGTCACAACATGGTATTTTAAAGAAATCAGTAAGTTTCACATTACCTGTGCACAGATAGTAGAAAGAAGAGGAATGGGGTAGGAGGAAAAGTAAAGACAATAAAGTTAAGAGAAAAGAAAGGCCTAGATTATAAAAGATCTTATCTATCATGCTTAGGGGCTTAAATTTGATCCTGTAAGTATTTGGAACTAGTGAACAGAAAGCAAGAGTTAGATGATCAATTTCACATTTTAGAAAGAGCCTTTTGGCAGAAGACAGGAATGGGGAGTGCAAGTAGAAATGGAAGGCCACTTTAAGTCCCTATTGCACTAGCTTAGCAAAAGTTATGAACCTGGACTAAGGGAGTAGGGAATAAATTAGCTATTTGAGAGTCACATGGAAAAGGGAAGCACAGAGAAAGATACACTGGTCTCTGGCTTCAGATACTGACAATAAGCTAAGGAATGAAGCAGGGAGGATCAGATTCAGAAAGAAGAGTGGGTGTAAAAAAAGAGGACTACTGCGTTTCAATCTTAACAGCTTCAGATCACAAACTGCAATCTAGGGTGAAAGCAGATTTGCGCAGCTCACAAAAGGAAGAGGAGAGGCGTCTGAGCCTTGGAGGCCAGAAAAGGAAAGAGAAGCCAGGCTATATTTGAATCTTCTGAGAGATGAAGCCAAACATGCCGAGATCTGAACTGAATAACAATGTGGTCTGTGCTCTCTGCCTCTGCTGTCTGGTTATCAGGGCATAACTAATGAAATTTCAGTAGAACAATACAGTCAGAGTCACCATGTTTTCAGACACCCTCGCTTTCTTTACCTTATTAAAACCAAAGTATGAATATAACTTATGTTCTATTTTTTATAGAAAGTAAGACAGAAAAAAAAATCAAGCTACCTTGTATTTCTCATATCATGTATAAATAAATTACAGCAAAAATCTATTCCTACAACTAAAAGAGTCTTGCATTGTTTTTGAAAGAAACCACCATAAGAATTCAGTAAGAAAATGTTGGAAAAACTCTTATAGACATTGGCCTAGGCAAAGAATTTATAAAGACCACCTTAAAAGCAATCACAGGAACAAATAAATGGATGGACCCTGATCAAATTAAAAAGCTTCTGCACAGATAAGGAAACAGTCATTAGAGCGAACAGACAACCTATAGAAT
>CAUYRT010034344.1:0-31619 GCA_963574885.1 Lepilemur ruficaudatus | reverse complement strand
GGAAGACTGATGCCTCCCAGTTTGTTCTTTTTGCTTAAGACTGCTTTGGCTACAAGAAGTCTTTAAAAGCCACATATCTACCGAGGGCAAGCACTCTACTTAGCAAGTGTTCTGGGAAACAGTAAAATTTTCTTTTATAGTTAGGAAGACTTATACTCTTCAGTTACTTCATGTTTCTCTCTCTTATGGAAAAACATTGTTGGCTAATTTATCCAGACACAATGAGAAATAGATCACTACCACAGCCATCCCAAATACGGCACTTACTGTAATAATAATATATGTGAATTTTTATAGAATATCTCTCTGCATCAAATTATACTTACTTTAATCTGTTAGTGACATACCAAGAGGAAACTATTAATCAATCTGTTCAAGTAAGGCAGTGTAGTTATAATTTGCTCTTATCGGTGCGTCTCATCAAGAGTTCAGATATCCTTACCATTTTGAAAAAATATTGCTATTGTGGGTGAAAACTTCTATGATGGGAAAAATTTGAAGGTATTTACATCATATTGCTTATATGTGAAGGAGAGTGAAAAATCAATAGCTGATATGAGTGGTGATTTTATTTTGAAAAGTTTGAGGAGAACCTAGACTTTTAAAATAATCACTAGAAGAATTGGAGAAATAAATTACTTTGAATTCACTGAAGACAGTACATGTCATACATAAGAAGAAACTGTGAACTAAATGTTAAAGTCATCAGTAAAAGACTGTACATGTCTTACAAATGACAGTAGGTTGTCATCATTAAACTAGGCAGTGCTCCAGCTGAAGTTGCTGTTCTAAATGTGGTTTGCACACTAGAGCATAGGGGCCAAGAGGAAAGTTCTCTCTGGTTCTGAAGGTTTTCTGAAAAACAAACTCACAAAAGTCAGATTAATTGCAGAAAAGTCATGCAAATTTATTTAATGTGTATACATGGATGCCTTCACAATGAAGACACAAAAACACAGGGGAAATTATCTATTTTTAATGCTTAGGTTTAATAAAATATGGACAACTATGTAGAAATATGATTAGACAAAAAGGTCATGATCTCATGCTAACAGACTGAGTGGAAAAATCCCACAAGGCCTCTCTGTCTAGATTTTTCTTGGCCTCTCTGAGAATCATTCTTTCCTTTCTTCTGGGTAAGAGGCAGGACCTTCTCTGCAATAGGGGTCTTATGACCTAGAGTCAAACAAGGCCGGTCAGATCATTTCTTTATGTCCAGTTTTTACATAGAAAGGTGGAGCGAAAGTTAGAGTAATATTTTTGGATATTATGGATGTCTTTGGGGAAAAAGGGTTCTGGTTACTATGATCCACCTTAAGGAAGAAGGAATCTTGTTTCTATGGCTGCCTAGGGGAGAATGGGACTGACAGGAGGGCAGAAGAAGGTCAGAAAAAATCTTTTACTTTTGGGACTCCTTCTGAGGCTTTCATTTTGGGGTACTATTTTCTGAGGCCCACCAATAACAAATTAATAGAACCCCCAGACATGGTATGGAAGTATAATTATGGTAAATGCTTTTTTTTCTTCATATAGATTTAAATTACTTTCTCTACTCATGATGATTTTATAGCACCATCATCCATAGGCATGTTGAATACCTTATATCATTCTATGCTTATTTATCCATTTTTCAAATTTTTACATTTTGTTATTTTGTGTACATGATATTGTATGTGTATGTATATGTGATGGTTTGCACATATACATGTGATGGTTTTATATAAGCACATAATGTGTAATAATCAAATCAGGGTAACTGGAGTATCCATTACTTCAAGCATTTATAATTTCTTTTTGTTAGGAACATTCCAATTCTATTCTTTTAGTGATTTTAAAATCTACAATAACTTACTGTTGGCTGTAGGCACCCTGCTGGAGATCAAATATTAGATCTTGTTCATTCTGTATAACTATATTTTTACACCATTAACCATCCCCACTTTATCCTCCTTCTCTGCTACCCTTCCTCCTTCTGAAAAAATCCATTTAATAGCAAAGTAAGGAAAGTAATAATTCCATAGATTTCACTGATACTACCAATTATCTCATCATGCCCAAAGAGTTAGCCCTAACCTCATTAATGTTCAGTTGTGGAATGTGTGTGGAAAAACATCGGAGTTGTTGCTTTGAACCAATATTTGATACATAGTACTTTTCTAGTTTAATGCTAATATGGTCTTGAATATTCTACTACAGTAACAAGATTATACTTTAGAAACAATCAGATCTTAGTGGCTTAACACAAAAGTTCTTTTGTGCTATTAATATATGCCAGATAAAGGTTGATGTGTACGTGTGTGTGTGTGTGTGTGTGTGTGTGTGCGCGTGTGTTCTACTTTGCAGCCACATAGTTACTTAAGAGACTCAGTCTGATGAAGACATCAGCATTTGGATTGCCAGTGATATGGTTGCTCTAGTGGGAGGATAAGCAGGTGAAGAGTGGCATCCTAGTTTATCTGTGTTTTGAATTGGAAGTGACATATAATACTTCCATCCACAACTTATTAGAACTAGTTCTGTTTCCCCCTGAATAGGGTGGGGAATTGAGACATGTAGGAAAGCAGATGGAATGTTTGATGAGCACTCTACTCTTTGCCACAAGCATCTTTCTTTCCACCCCCAGCAATATACTGTAAGTTTTCAGTTTGTGGTCTGCTTTAGACCCTCAAATTGTTCATAGCAAGCAACATCTATTTCTACATTTTGCTGGTTAGAAAACACATAACGACAAAAAAAATCATATGTTTGGGATGTATTATATATTATAGAATGTGTATGGTCTGCATATACATTGTGTGAACAATTTCTCAGGGATCCATATCTTACAAACTGGAAATTATTATCAATGGGAACCTGCTATATCCTGGATATATTCTTTCACTAAGCGGAAATAAGAAGTGAATATTCCTTCTTTTAAAACATATATTCTTCCCATAGGAGAAATGTGCTTAGTATTTTTCCTGCAGGTCCAAAAGTGCCAATAAGGAATCCACATGAAGTGATTTTTCTAGTCCTCTAAAATGCCACTGCTTACTAGCCTCAACTGTGTTTTCGTATTTTGGAAGGTAAATTCCTTGAGAACAGAGACCACGTGCACTTCCATGTCTTACTTATCGGGATGCAGAAAGCTGTTTAACAAGTTTGAATGAGTTATTTTAGAAGAGATGCATATTTTCTAAATGAGATTTGGATAACAGCCTATATCGAATCCCTTGGTGACTGAAGATGCAAAGGATTGTCAGAATAGTTTGGCTCATCAGGCTATAAAGTACAAAATTATTATGACACTCGCTTGGCACATGTGAAACCAACAGAATTAAACCCTTAATCCTTAGCAGTCATTCAAACAGGATCTGTTTCTAAGAGGTAAGAGACAGTTTTGTGGACTAGATGTATACTACATGATTGGAATGAGTTAGAGGTAAAATGACTCGAAGACCAATATCAGCAACTCATTACTTTGTTTTCATTTAGTTTTTGGTAATTTCATGGTTTGACTATTACCTCCCAATTAACATAAACAGGAAGCTCTTTTCATTCTTGTAAAATTAAATATTGATGCTTATTTAATAAGTAATGATGGCTCTTAAGACCTGTATTTTATGTTAATTTTGATGCACCCAATTATTATAATACATACAGTAATAAATATCATTTTTCTTTTGCTCACACTATTCATAATTCAAGAAAATATGAGACATTTCATTTGAACAATAAACCACTTTTCATGACCACTGAGATGTAAAATATGAAAGTCTATTTATTTTTCTAATATTTAGTGCTCACAGTGTTTGATGTTCTCAAAAAAAGATTATGTTAACAATAGCAAACAAATAACAACATTCTATCATTGTTTACGTCTGTCAAACTCTGACTGGTACCTTAAAAACCTAGATGCAAACTAAGTAATAAAATATATGATTATCCTTAGAAAAAATAAGATAGGAATCAAATACCAAAGTAAAGTCAAGGGGTTTTCTTACATAAAGAAGTGTTCTCAATCTCTAATACCTTTAATGGCAGAACAAATTTAACTACATATCTCTAGGGTCTGGATGTTTAGAATAAAGTGTCTATTTACACTGAAGAGTAAGTATCATTTTTTTTTGAATTCTTCAATGTTTGTCTAATAGGTTAATTTGTTTGTATTCTAAAATCAACAAGATTATGTTTCCTTTGGCATAAAATATACTTTTATCCAAAGTTTTCACAAGAACTTAGTTCAGGAGATGAGCCAAGTTAATTCTATGGGCCGAGTACCTCTTGCAAATTGTGGCATAGTTCTTGAGATTACCAATACCTCTGTTCCAGAAGCATGGACTTGAAATTGTTTGTTCTTATATATTTCATGATGTACAGCTAAGATGGCTAAGGACAACAGAACCATTTAACTGGCTTATTAAGAAATCTCTGACATCATTTTTCCCCCTTCAGTTCCCATATACTGCTTCCTGCTACCCTTCCCACAACACTTTATTTTCTTCCTAAGCTGTTTAGGGGGAAAAAAGTATTTTTTTCCTGAAAATTTTGATTTGGTATACTTGAAAATTATGAGTAGAAAATACTTATTTAGTGTCTCCTATATGCAGAAACTGTCTTAAATGCTTGTGATATATACAACAGAAAAAGCTCCCTGTCCTCATATAGATTACATATAAGTTTGTTTGTGTTTGTGTATGTGTGTGTGTGTGTGTGTGTGTGTGTGTGTGTGTGTGATGAGACAGTAAGCAGTAAACACAATAAGTTACATGGTAAATTAGAAGAGGTAAGTATTAGCGAATAATGAAAAAGAACAAGGGAAAGGTAATTTGACATGCCTGGTGAGTATCCAGGTGCAAACTACAGTTTTAAATAGGATAGTCAGGATGGCTCTCAGCAGGAAGGCGACATTAAAGCAGGACGTTAAGTAGGTGAAGAAGTTTGCCATGCAGATACCAAGGGAGGAGTTTTCCAGACAGATGCAATAGCTAAAACAAGAGTCTGGTGTGGGAATGTGCTGGATTAGCCAGTTCAAGGAATGGCAAGAGGCCGGTGTGACTGGCTAGAATGAGTTGTGTGAGAGTGGTAGTAGGAAGTGTGGCCATAGCAGTTAAAGATAGCATGGACCATAGAAAGCCTTCTATGCCATTGGAACACCAAGGACAATGGGGAGCCATTGCAGGGACCTATGCAGAGGCTTAAGATGATGCAGATTATATTTCAAAATATAAACCACACAGTGGCTCCCATGTGGGAAATAGATTGAAGAAGGTTAAGAGAAGAATCAGAGATTATTTAGGAAGCTACTGTGGTTTCCAGGTAAGTGATGCTGATGGTATAGACTAGGGGGTTATGAAAATGACCAGAAAAATAGTAAAAAGTGGGAAATGATTCTGGGTATATTTTGAAGGTATTTCAACAATATTTTGTGCTGAATTATATGAAAGTGTGAGAGAGTAAGAGTTAAGCAGTTGGTCCAAGCTGCTGGAAAGAAGGAGTGATATTAATTGAAATGGAGGAGGCTGAGAGTGAGCAAGGTTTGAAGGTATTATCAGAATTTAACTACCTTTTGGATGTACTGATTATGAGATGTCTTCTAGTGAAGTAAAGGTGTCTAGCGAGGTTACATACATAAATCTGGAGTCCACTGAACAATATTGGCAGGAGCTATACATGTTAGAGTTGTTGAAATGGAGGTGGTGTCTAAAGTTATGCGATTGCACAAGATCAGGAAAGAGTGAATATAAAACAGAAGGTGAGTAGGTCAAACACTGAGCTCTACAGAACTCCACTAGCTAAAGATTTTTTTAAAAAGAAGGGATTTTCTCATTTGATTATAATGCCACAACAAAAATACCTAAGAATGGGCAATTTATAAAGAACAGAAATTTATTCTCTCATAGTTCTGGGTAAGGCTGGGAAGTCCAAGGTCAAGTCATGGTAGGTTTGACTGTCAGGTCAGGGCTGCTCTCTGCTTCCAAGATGGCGTCTTGTTACTGCATCCTCCAAAGGAGAGGAACACCGTGTCCTCCTATGTCCCAACCTGAGCCAAAAACGCAAGAGAGCTGAGAACTGCATGAAGCATCTTTTATAAAGGCCTTAATCCCATTCACGAGGGGAAGCCCTCATGGCCTAATCACCTCTTAAAGGACCCACTTGTTAATACCATCACATTGACCATTAAGTTTTAACGTCTAAATTTTCAAGGGGATACGTTCAAACCATGGCAGGGATCATTATTTTTAATGATTAGACTATAATATATTTGATATAAAAATATGAATCCTTAACAGTTTAACAGGGAACAATTTAAATTAAAGAATTTAGGCTTCTTATGAAAGAATCTACAATTCGATGGTCATTAAGTCCCTTTAGAAAATACTTGCTGCTTTTCTGAGTACCTTATATTATTTGGTTTTGCCATGGGTTTTAGGTTTAACAATGAAGAGAGCCTTTACAATTTTACACAATTGTAAAATTGTCATTTGACAATGACACAATTGTCATGTAAGTTATAATTTAAATTACGTGTGTCAATTTTAGATTATTTAGTTCTTGTATTGATGAAATAATGGAGATCAAATAATGCATACCAGGAAATAATATGCTAGAATTTCCTGTGGAAAGTGGGTATAGAGAAGAAATGCATACAACTTTATTTGCCCACCTTGACACCAGTTCAATATATTCCTTTCACTTCAGTGATCATCTTTGGCACACTACTAAGCTTGTTGGGAATTAGTATATCGATATCCAATACAAAACACAAACACACCCCCAACACACTTAATAAACATCATCATAGGGATCTTAAATCTATTTCTGAAGTAACTAATTACAGAGGTAACTCTTTAGGTGGGGCTTCATCATTCAGCAGAGATTAGCAACAATCTCAATGTAAGACTCAAGGTACTATGTAATCTTAGGTGTTTTAATTCTGCAGTCATCCACTGGATGGTACAGATGTGATAGGGCATTTTATGGAATGAAAATGGGTCACCGTGGCCTTACTAGACTCACGGAGCCATAGATAGCATAATGCACCTTTTACATGGAGAACAGTAACGTAAGGATGTGAGGATTCTCTCATTATACGACGCTTTTCTTCCTTTTCAGTCTCTAGCTTTCAAGATGCATCTTGTCATTTTCCCCAGAGTTCTATTTGTGTCACTCTCAATAAAGCTTTTTAAAGTGGAATGCTAAATTCAGATTCATTGTTATGCTAACCAATGCAGAAATGTTTCTGTATTTTATCTGAAAAATAATCAAAGTGCTTTCAAAGCATAAAATCTGTTTGTTTTTTTTTTTTTGACGTGGACTTACCTATATCCATTTCCCCATCACTACTTCTAAACGGTACCAATTTGTAAAATTGTTTCTATCTTAGCCTAGTTTCTGCAGCTACAGAATTTTGTGGTGGGTACAGGTCTTTTGTGTATGCTATTAATGACAATACGTCTACATTTTATGTACCTTTTCTTGATTTTGAAAAGGTTCTGAATGGATGACAATTTTTTTTTCATTGCATTTTCTACTTAAAGCCAACTTCTCTCTTTCTTGTTGGTGTAGAAAAGACATTCTTAGTCTGCTTGCCTGGTTTAATGAGTGTAGTCTGTGAGACTCAAAGATCCAAAAATCTTCTAAAATTCTGTGACATGTTAGGTGTTAGCATTTTGTTTCCTTGTTTTCCTTCTTTTTCCTTTCACCATTTTCTTCAGAGAGTCCGTAAGCTTTAAAATGTTACTTGCTAACCCAGACAGTCTTAATATAATGTAGAAATAGGTATTATAGTCTAAAAATAGCAATCTATTAATAACCACCATCTTTGCATCTTCCTTTGTGAGGTACCATAGTACATCTTTCCTAATGCTCTCACTTACAAATGAGAACATCCTTTGCAGTACATCTGCTAACACAACTAGTGCTGCTTTTTGTAGAAAGAAAAGGAAAAGCAGGTTTAGACAATAAAAATGTAGGGAGAGAGGACAAAGGTCTAAGTGGGAATTTTAGGATGCTGCGATTTAAGGGTGTTTTCTCAATATAGTTCTCCTGATAGCCTAGGGCCCTAGTGTTGCCCTAATAAAGAAAACAGTACTAGAGAATGCTGAAGTTTATATTTTTAAAAAGGAAGCTACCCATAGAAATGTAAACACATTGCCATTTATAACTTTGCTGTCATTGATTGTGTTCACCTGATTAATTATCTATAAGGGGATATCAGCTAGCCCTGAAGGTAATTGGGCAGCCAATTAAATAGTGAAAACTAAAGACTGATCAAGAAGTATGGTGCCTTCTTAGAGAGCACTTATCTGTGTAAGACGTAAAGTGGGAATGAGAGAGAGACAGTTCTAGATAAGTGATAGGAATGGAGAGAATGGCCAGCACTTGAGAAATACAAAAGACGAGAGAAAAGGGAGGGTGCCTTTTGCCTCCATTATTTTCTAAGATTTATTTTTGATCAGATCGAGTCTACATTCAAAGAGATTTAATCCCTTTGTACCCTTTCTCCATCCTTATAAAGAGAATTGAAATTGCACAAATGACTAAGATAGTAATTTTATCTCCATCTAGGAGAGGTCATCTTGCTGAAGTGTGACCACAGATTTTGTACAAAGCAATGCTTTTCAACTAGTTGAGATGAAGGATGGACATTTTATATTTCTTAATCTGTCATGGACCAGAAAGTTTTCTTTTATTTTATTTTTAACTAACAAACAATAATTGTATGTATTTATTATATGTATTATATGTATGAGGTACAATGTGAGTTTTTAAAAAATTGTTTGTAATTGGTACATAATGATTGTAATTGTTTAAGGGATACAGTGTGCTGTTTCAACACATAGAATCAATACTTTTTAAGAATACAATAAAATGAATTAGGAGAAAAAATGTAATAAAGAGAAACAAAATTCAATTCCCAGTTTATCAATAAATTCAACAGACATAAAATTATTCTGTTCAATTGCAGTACAATTTCTAAATAATTACTGTCAAATTCTGTACATCATCTCATGCTGGTAATAAACATTTCGCCTACCTTCACCAGCGGGCATATCACTGCTATGCAGCACTAGTTTAGAATGTAGGGGAAATAGTGCACAAAGAGAAAGTAAGAAGATAGACTCTGGACTTTTATTTCCAATCGAGAGGGACTCTTTCAATTCTTTGTCATGTAGGGTTTCTGCTTAAGATTTGCTTTGAAGTAGCTTTCCCTTGCTTATAAACAAAATTAAAACTCATTTACATGCTAAGTGGGAACTCACACAGTGACCTTTTAAGCCAGTGGTTCTTAAAGGATTGTCATACTTAAATACATTTTATTAACTTTGTGTGCTATTTTTCCTTGTCACATAGACTAGAGATGAGTGCTACTGCCATTTAACTATTGGGGCCAGGGATTATAGACATCTGAAAGACAATCAATCCTATACCACTGATAAATGCCCCAATTCTGCATAATTTGAATATCCTGCTGTTTTGCTTAAAAAACCAAATTATTTTTCACAGGTTTAATACTTATGAATTTTCCATGAAAGCCCAAAAAAATGATTTTTTTTGGTGTGATTGGAGTTTCCTCCCAAATTATTTGCTATTTCAGAAAAGAACATCAGAAAATTAATGTTCCTTGGCATTTGACACCTAAACACAACAACCTTAATCAGTGTACATTTATAGATGCCATGTGCAGACGGTTCTGTGTGTTATGTAGCTGCATCTCACCACTTCATTATATTTTTTAGTGTAGTCGTGTCCAAAAATTCATATATTGAAAACCATATTATTTTAAGATGTTTTCTTTTTATTTCTCTTTTATTTGATGGTTAAGACTGTATTAATTTTAAGATGATCTGTGTGTAGTTAGGTTATATTTTCAACAAATTTTAAGATAGTAGAGGATATAATGTAAATTATTTGTTTGAAAATTAATAGAATGTAAATTGTCCATTGGAATACATGAGGTTGAAAGCACCTTATAAATTCTGTGCTGTGCACCAATCTTATGTTCTAAACATCTGAGTATTATTTAAGAGAAGTACCAGAGCACATCTGATACAAACACATCAAACAAAACTAATCTCTTTTTCTAAGCTTTATAAACTTATTACTGGTCCCATTTTGTCTTTGTCTTTATTAGCCTAATTCTGTGAAAATCTATTTTTATCTCCCCATCAAATTTATTAGCCATATCAATAATAGCCTCAAACAAAAAAACAAAAAGAAATGTACTTTACAATAAAAGTCACAGTTCCATATTAGCTTCATCTACATACTAGGAAATAAAACACCCAATCAAATGCAAAGAAAGAAGACAGTGAATCAATAGCCCTATATTACCATTTTAATGAAACTTTTTATTTTTCCATTGATACACAAACCTCATGGTTGATCATAAAGTTGGTGTGTTAAGTATTACTTGCAGCACTTACCTTTCCCCCAAACTCCACTTACTTTATTTTTCATAAGCTAAGGTTAAATTCAATACGGACTCTGTGAAGGACAGTCGGCTGACCTCAATGTGTGTGTCTTTTAGACGTGTCTCTGGATAAAGTCAGTTGCTTGTCTTAACTGCTAGAGAAATTCCTGGAAGAAAAGTATAAAAATAGAAACTGAGTGACCTAGGCAGCCACTAGATCTGTCGCCTGCCAGCACAGGAAATTCCACCTTCCTCATTTAATTCTTTTTATCTTTGATGTCTTTATGTTTTTCTCTGTCATGGTTAGTTAGTGAGGTTGTATAATGATGAGGAAAGACTGTACAGCACATAAGAATATTTATTCAAACCAGAGAAAGCATCGCAACAATGTTAAAAAAGTCCTAGAGAGAACAATTACATAACCAGTTGTCTAATTACAAACAGGTTTAAGAGGAAAGAGGCAGAATGAAGTGAGCCTTAGTAGTGGCAAGCAGAACCCAAGAGAAGCCTAGAAGTATTTGTCTTCTGAACTCTATTAATTCAAAGCTGAATGATGTAAACTTTATATTATAATAAAAACTTTAATGCAACTAAAAGAAAATGACCTTAAACCATGTAGCTTGTTTACAGCAATATTTTCAGTTTCACTTTATAAAGAGGAAAACCAAAATACATATGCTTATTCAGAGTTGTTAGGCAATAACATGAAATAATATATTTCAAAATTCCGTTAAGAAAATTTCCACAATAGTGTTTTGTTAATAGCATATCTGTATGTCTAGGATAAGATTTCAGTTGTTGTAAGGAAATTGTGCTTTCTTTACCAACTGAAGCCACAGGGCTCCTGAATCCACAAAATTTTACATTAAAGATTGTTTGTCATGGATGTGACATAGAAGATTTCCCATATCTAAGTGTACACTATTAGGAAGAAATTAGAAAAAAAATATTGATTATTGCTTGTAAGTCTACCAAACTGCAATTTGTTTGACTTCACATGTCCTTTCTAACAATGTCAGTTACATGAATGTAGATGTAGAAAGAATAATATTCCAACATATGGTTGATAAAACTGGGAAGGAAAACCAATATGTATTAAAAATAAAATAGTATTTCAAATACTGAATAAATGCCAACATGATGGAATTTAATGGAAGGTGTTTGGGAGAAGTCATTATTAATTCAATCATTCATTTAGCATAAATGTGATAAAATGGTCATACTAAGTTCTAGAGACTCCTTTTTAGTGTTTTTGTTGGTTTATCTCTAGAAAAAAAAAGTTGCCAAATCTCTTTCCTAGGCCTCTTTCTAATGAAAACTTTCTTCATTTGTCTCTGTCTCTCTTCATTATTTTTAAAGCCTCATTTTTCATAAAATGGCTATGACTCCCAAATTTATATCTCCAAACCATGCCCCCATGCCTAAACTCCCACACAACTTCTCCCATTGTGAAACTTCAAGGAAATCTCAAAATTAAATGTTCAAAATTGAATTTAACAGTTTCTTCCTACAAACTTGGTCCTGGTTCAGATATTCCTACACATAGAAAGAACTTCAATTCCTCTAGTTGAACAAGACAGACAAACTTAAGAGTCATGCTTTAATCTTTCTTCTTCCCCACCCTCACCAACCCCACATCCAATCTAGCATCGAAGGCTACATACTTCATCACTGAATATTTCTTAGTTCTGTATATAACTCTACATCAATAAAGTCTCTGCTTGCCACATTCCCTAGAAGAATTTGGAGACATGCTAAATTCTCTTTTTCCTTCTATTATTTCTCCGTATACTCCATTCTCCACACTGCCATCAGAGAGTACAAACAGCAAATGCTCTTTTCTTATTTTCAGACAGCTTTAATATAACGTAATTGACACATAATAAACTCTACATATTTAAAGCACAAAATTTGATATATTTTGACCGATGTATAACTCCCTAAACCATTAAAACAATCATAATAATGAGCATAAATATGACTCCTCAAAATTTTACTTATATCTCTTTGTCTTCTCCTCCCCATCCACTCCCCTTGATCCAGAAAAATCACCGATCTGCTGCCTGTCACATGAATTTGTTTGGACATCCTAGAATTTTATTTAAATGGAACTGAGCAGGGTGTACTTTTTGTGTCTGACTTTGCTTACTTAGCCTAATTATTTTGAGATTTATCTGTGCTGTTGTCTGTAACAATAGTCCTATGTCTTGATGAGCAGCATTCCACTGTATGGATATGGCACCAAACTGTTTATCCATTACCGTTAAGATGATACATTCACAACAGTAAAGTATGAGAGTTCCATTTGCTCCACATCCTCACCAATCCTGGGTATGTTCAGTTTTTCAAATCTTAAGTATTCTGGTGGGTGATGTTTTTTGTATCTCATTGTGGTGTTAATTTGTATTTCTCTAATAATGAATGATGTTGAACTCTTACCATGTGATTGTTTTCTATCCATACATTTTCTTTGGTGAAGTATCTATTCAGTAACTTTGCCTGTTGTTTAAATTGCTTCTATGCTTAATGTTGAATTGTATAATAGTTGCAGAACCAGGGCTCTGCTCTCAGGAGGGGACCCTTCTTCATACTCATCCCTCACTCCCATCCCCCACCCACCATTCCATGCCACAGCAGCATCTGTGGTCTGCATCCTCACTTGGAGGGACCCACTGCCCCTGACTCCAGAGACCCCTACCTTACAAGAACTCCACTCCCAGGCTGCCGCCCTCCCAAACCCCTAAAGGTCATGCCCCTTCTCCGTTCTCTTTGCTAATCCCTTTGCGGACCCCAACTCACACCCTCTCTAAACTGTGCCCACTCATTCCCCTGCAGGGCCCTCATTTTATTGAAGTCCTTTTCAGCTCCCAGAGAACGTCACACCTTCTGGAACCCTTAGTGCATACTCCTGGAAGAGCTCGGTGGTTCAGAGCATGGGTTTGCTGCCTTCCCGTCAGAGTTCACGACCACCTCTGAGAGTCCTCCCACGTGGCCATGCAGGGGCTGCTGGACCGAGAGCAGCCGCTGCTTGAACCCATGCTTGAATGGGAGTGGCATTCCTTCCAGCATAGGCTTGCATCGCTCCATCTGCGCCACCTCGGGCTGCTGAGCGGGTTCGACACCACCTATGACCAGATAGTGTGGCTGCAGAGCTGCAGAGCCTGCTAGACTGAATAGTGGGCCGTGTCCCTGGAGCTCAAGGACGAACTGGTGCTCATTGACCTGTGTGAGAGCCATGGGCTGAAGCGCATGCTGCAGGATCTCAAGCTCACACCTGTGTGCAGAGGCCAGGACCCATGGCCTGCGCCAGTGGGCAGGGCAGGGCTGGGGCTGGCCTTGACCACCTGCAGACACGGAGCCACGCCTCCGCCAGCTTGGGGAAGGGTGCAGATGGGACGAGCCTTGACTCTCCGCAGACATCCTTGGCATTTCTACATCTGCAAGGAAAGGCTGGCAGGGCAGATCAGAGGACGGAGTTTGGCCTTCTGAGCAGGCCTTCAGGAACCACAGTGCGTGGAGGAAGTTGGGGAATGGATGGAGTCAGGCCGAGAGGGTCCCTGCATGGCTGGGAAGACCCACGCACCGTAGGAGATTTGTGAGGAGAATCCTCTAGCAGGGGTCCCAAACCTATGGTGAGTTGTATAATTATTTCATTATATATTATAATGTAATAATATTAAAGTGTACAATAAATGTAATGCACTTGAATCGTCTTGAGATGATAAATGAACCTCAATCTTTACCTGACACCATATACAATTTAAGTCTTCTTTAATTTCATTGAAGAATGTTTTGTAGTTTTAAGTGTGGAGATATTCCATATGTTTGTCAAATTAATCCCTCAGTATTCAGATTTAAGAAGCTATCTGGTTCCTATTACTCCATCTAAGCCAGAAGCAAAAGTTGCCACATATATTAATATATATTATTTTAATTTTTTGAGTATTGATTACTTTTACAGTTTGCCAGATATTTTACAGGACTTTTTGTATTTTAGAGGCTCTGGATTATGTCATTTTCTTCTAAAATATGTTGTGTTTTGTTCTGACAGATAGTTGAATTTCTGGTAATTTACTTTGATCTTGTCAAAACTTGCTTTTTTGACATCATAAAGGGCAGTCTATTGCAGTCTTGCCTTTATTTTTAGAGTTTGAGTTCTTACTCCTGGGGTGTGGTCTTTGGTGTCTCTGCTGAACAACAAGGGTTTTCACGAATGCGTCTCTACTCCTGCTTTGCATAAATTCTCACATCTCTCTAGTCCTTTGTGGCTTCTGAAATTGCTTCTAAGCTTTCCAGAGTGCCTCCTTGCACATGGACAGCTTGGAATTTAGTCAAGTATGTTAAAACTCTCTCTTCAGTCCACTGCTCATTCCCTATCGACAAAAATCTGAGACTGTCTAAGCTAATGCCTAAACTAATCTGAGAATGCCTAAACTCTTAATGCTTGACATTTTTGTCCAGCAACAGTGAAACTCTTTGAGCCTTATTTTCTGGAATTGAGGCTTTAAAAACACCCTCAAAAAGAAAGCCTGGTGAATGCAGAGTTCATTTCCTGAGCTTTCCTTTCATCTAGGTTCATAGCAATCAATCTTGCTGCCATCCAGTGACTACAAAAAAAAAAAAAAATTGTTGTTTTTAGTCCAAAAATAAGCTATGTTGACAAAGCAAGAATAGAAATGTTAATTTTTCTTTTAAGTGCAAATTTATAATTTCTCAGTTCAAAATTTTTGTTGCCGTCCATTTTTTTTAATAGCATACCAGAAATATCCAGTATTGTCTGTCCCTGCCTGCTTCCTCGACTCCTATATTTTACCCATTCCCAACACTGGTACACACATACATACACACCGCTCAGCCAAAAGGGCTTCTCTCAACTTAGTGGAATGAGTTGTTCCCTTACAACGTTTTTGTATGTCTTGTGTTCCACCTGCCTGGAATGCTTTCCCCACATCCTTTTTGACAGGTTAATTAAAATTCATCTTTCAGATTCAAATGACCCTTTGGCAGGAACTTCTTTTCTGGTCCCCTCTCTGAATAGATCATTTCACTTGTTACAGATTCTCATATCTCCTTCAAAGAACTTACTACACTTTGTAATTAGTTTTTTTTTTTTTTTTTGTTTGTTTTTTTGATTAATATCTGCTTTTTTCTTTCTGAAGGCAGGGACTATATTCATTTTGTAAACACATAACAGTATAGACAGTTCTCACTTTGCACAGTTCTGATATCAAAAAGTTTTAGTTATCGTTGGTATTAGCTAAGCAGTCCCAAACATGGTTTAAATTTTAGTTACTGCTATATATTAACTATGACAAATTACATGAAGTATAAACTTCCCCGATAACCTTTTTTAAATTTTTTTTATTTAAGCATATTATGGGGATACAAATGTTCAGGTTACGTATATTGCCTTTTAATCTCCAAACCAATCTGTGAATAACCAGTCTGTCGGTGACTGGGCACTGTGCATCTGCTATTCTGCAGTTCATGCACAGACAGTAGAGCATGCATTGCCTCTTTGCCCCTCAGTGATAAACCCACATATATTTACAAAAACACATAATTGAAAGAGAGAGTTGGCCAACAAAGGACAAGTGCAGCCAAAAAAAAAAAATGTGATAACTCTGAAAGTAAAACTCAAATTGAACGTAAACAGTATTATGGAAGAAATCGTTGACTATGGGAATGTTGATGCTGTTTCCCTTCGATAGAGACTAGATATAGGTATACATTCAGAGGGACCCTGTAAATGTGAACTTATTGAAACAAATGAGAAAAGTGTTTGTCATGAAAATATGAAGATTTCTGAGAGAAAATGATGCTGGCAAAAATCTTCACATTTAAAGGAACTCTCAGAAATATTTTACAAACACTGAAAGGCAAAGGATAAAATATTGGAAACTGACCCAATTTAGAAAGGAATTCAGTAATGACTCCTCACGAAGGCTTAGAGAAGATGTTCATTTTTCCTCTGTTTTTGTAAACAAATTAAAAACTTTATACTTTCCAATGTTTCTAGGGATCTAAATTATAGTGCATTAAATACATATTGGTTTTACTATTTTTTTCCATTTTCCTATACATTTATAATGGACAGCAAGAGTTCGTAATGTTTTGACAATTTTAAAGATCACAGAACATGATTATTAAGATCTGTTTGCATGGTTTCAATTTGCTCAGTTTCAGTATGCACAGTTATTTTTATTATATTGTACTACTGTGCAAAGATTGCCTGTAGTTAGTTGGCAATGTCTTTTTTGAATAAATGTATTAAGTTTAAAAGAAAAAGAGAGTTCTGAGGAAATAGACATCTGTATTTTATAGAAACAAGTTTTGCTTACTGCTCACTGTTGGTTTTGATTCAGTTACCAGATGTAACCTTATTCTGAAGAAGTTTTTAAACAGATTGTAGATCATTGGTGCTATTTTATGATAAATTTGGGACAGTAATGATAGGCTGTTAAAATTATGTAGAGAGTAAGATAGTTATCATTTTGATTATACTTGAATATTTTGAATAACTCTAAATGATCTCTGAATCCAAATTTGGAAATATGCTATCATTTGGAGAATTATGCATGAGTTCAGTTTAAAAACTGCTCTGTTTATTCCAACTAGTTATCCATTTAATTGACTTTTTTGTACAATTTTTGCATTACCTTCTCTTTATTTTTTTCATTTGTGTAAAGTATTTATTTTCTTTTTATCATTGTTTTAACATTTACTGCAAATTATGTAACATAGTTTTCCTCCATTTAAAATTTTAGTGAAACATCCACAAAGATTCAATTTTGGTGATTCAGTCTTCCCAATACATGTTCAGCCTCAGTCCTACCCAGTCTTATTTAGTAACATCTAGGACACTATATTTTTAAGTACTTTGTTATTTTCTTCCAGATTAAACATAAAATATACAAATTAATAATCAGTAAATATGAGTCTCATAAACACATTTATTTTTTTTTTCATTTTTAAAGATCTGATTTCTAATTTTTTCTTTACTTTAAAAAAAATTTCTAAAACTCTTAAGCACGTGTCATAACTATCCTTAGAAATCAATTCAGCAAGTAACCACAGTGTGACTATTGATTTAAGTCAAATGTCAGAAGGACATATCATGAGTGGCATTTATGGCGCCAAAGTCCAGACAAAATGAAATACTGGACAAAAGTATATGAGGAAAAATTTTCAGTTGTTGCACCATAGGCTGTTCAAGATCCTTCAGGTAAGGGGACATGTGACATAAGTCTCATGTTTGAAGTAGGTTTTTGCTGAAGGCCTGTTCCAGACTGCAGTTTAATTAGGTAGATCTTGAAAAGATCGTGGACTCACTGAACTGAGGAGGCAGAGAGTGGAGTTTAGGGATGCTGAAAGCCTAGAATTTTCAGGGCAAAGTAGAGCAGTGGAATGAGCTATGTGAGGGATTAGAAGCCTGTATGTAGATTTCCCATACATGCTTGGGCAAGACCTGAGTGTATTGTATGTGTAGGACAAGACTTTGGAAACCGTAGCAGCATCTAAGGTATCTGCTACATGGCTGTGATATGCCAAGCCATGCAGTTCTGAGAAACTTTGTGTTGTTAGCTAAGCCACAGTAGAGACACTGTGCTGAACACCTCTAGAATCACCTGAAAGCCCATGAAGTTCACACCTTAACAGTTATGACCACACCCTGGTGTTAGATATGCCCTACACCTGGGAACAAAACCGAAACAGATGCACCCTAACAAAATTAAAATTGGGCTGAATAAGATTGAAAGTATCACCAGTATCACTTTATAGCTATGTAGAAAACAAAAAATAACACACATAAAGGAAGATAACATTATTCATACTCCCTCCCATATATATCCAACATTTCTAACATGCAATAAAAAATCACTAGACATATAAAAAAAAGAAAAAATGACAACTTTGAAAGATATGACTCAGAAGGTATAAACCTACTCACCTGAAACTAATTATGAAATGACCCGGATGTTGGAATTAGCAACAATGACTATAAAACATATTATAAATAAATTAAGGAATGTTAAGAGAAGGACAGACATAGATAAAGCATAGAGGTAATCTCATCAGATAATTACGAGTGTAAAAAAAGAACTGAATGGAATTCCTACGACGAAAACATAAAGTACTAGAAATAAAAAATGCCTTGAGTGGACATGGCAACAGACTGGAAATTGGAAAGGAAAAAATTAGGAAACCTGAAGATGTATGAACAGAAATTTTCTGAAGGTCAGGGAGGAAAAATAAATAAATAAAATGTCTCAATAACTTGTGGTATAAATGAAGTCCCAGAAAGATAGGTGAGAAAATAGAGAATAATTTTTTTGAATACAATAATAATTTAAAATTTCTAAATCTTGGTAAAAATATTAATATATAGATTCATGAAGTTTAGCAAATACCCCAATTAATGCATAGAAAACCTCACCTACATACATCATAGTAAAACTAATGAAAACCAAACATAAACAGAAAATGTTAAAAGCAATAAGAGAAAAATGAACACACTCATACAAGAAGAAAAGGATTGGCATAGTAGTTGATTTTTCATCAGGAAAAAAAAGGTACAGTGGAGAATAGAACAAAATATTTAAAGATATGAAAAAATCAACCCATAATTATATATTCAGTGAAACTATCCTTCAAAAAAGTGGATGAAATAAAGATGTTTAGAAAAATAAAAGCTAGTGGAATTTTGTTACCAGTGGACCTAGACTTAAAACAATATTAAAGAAAGCTCTTCAAGCTGAAAGAAATGATTAGTTGAAAACTTGGAACTACAAAATGAAATGGAGGTCACCAGAAACACTAGACATTTTATAAGCATACAAATGTATGAAATCTCATCATATAAATAACGTTTATCATTTGTCCTGTCAAATTTACCTGTGGTGGAGAAATGTTAAGCCGTCATCAGTTTCATTATGTCAGAAAGATCAAATGTGTAATGCATTCTTGGATAGTTCAATTATGTGTTATATGATACTTGCTTTCTTTATACAAAATGAATCACTCAAAGCACTTCTCTTAGTCCAAACTATGCAAAGTTTAAAAAAAAGTGATGTCCACCTTACAAAAATAAAAAGTCACCATTTAACACTTATTTTTTAGAATAATAAAAAGACAAAAGTTCCAAATTGTGAAATTAAAGCTTTTACAGATACAAAATGAAGCATGATTTAATGTGTTTCATTGACTCTTAGAGATTTCTTTGCAAAATGTTCGAAACACAAATTAGATGACCAATTAAAAGGATTTTGCAGGAAAAGTTTAAGTTTTCAGTAGAGTATTTGATATTTAAGATACTTACAATCTTAGTATTCTATGATTTTTATGATATTACTATCAAATTACTTATTTAAATAATAAATGGCACCAAGGAAAAGAATATCATAATTTCTCAACTGAAATATATTAAAAATATGTGCCCTTTGATGACATGTTCATCAGGGAGAAAAAAGATAGCAAACTGAGACTGTGGAGGAATGCATGGAGGAAAGACTCTAACAACCAAAATTAAAAGCAAAAAAATATTCATGGCTGCTGAAACTTCTGGAAAATTCTATAATTGTTAGTGATCAGTTAACACAGACAGAGTGACTAGTCAGAGAAAGAAACTTTGCAAGATTAAAAAAGAAACTAATTTGATACTATATCCAGGTTTCAGTTAAGAACATACAAAGCCATTCTGAAGCTAAAGAAAATGTCATAGTCCACAAAGAGTTCAAATATGGATTTATTAACATCACATTAAAAACAGTGAAACAGAATATTCACATATGGATCACATTCACAGAAATGAGATTTGTTGTGGTCTCCATCACAACCGCCAGCCACTTACCTCATGTCTCTAAGCACCGTGGCCTATCTTAATGGTTTCCAACTATAAAGAATTTAATGGTTAGAAAAAGCCCCTTATTGGAGTCATATCTAGGAAATACACTTGTATATTTTTAGAATTTGTGAGAGTCAGAGATTACCATCACTACAGATTTTTAAAAATACTTTATAATAAGTATAATAGTAAAATATCAACATATCCCAATTAATCACATTTATTTCCTTGTTAAAACAAAGGTATAAAATTTAGAGTTTTTCATTACAAAATGTATATGATTTAGATCCATTGACCCTCTGCTCCTTAGATGTCATCAACAATAGGTACCTGTCCTTTTAAAAGTGGACAGTACCTTGGAAATCTTTTTTCCAAGTAAGAAGAATGAATTTTACAGAAGCAAAGGAATTTGCACAGATTAACAAACTCATTTGTGAGGGCAACTTTTGTCAGTCCCATGATTCCCAATCCTTATTCATGGCTTGAAATTTATGCCATTTATATTTCACTTAGTTCCCTAAGCTTTATATCTAGCAGCATAACTCTGTTATCATGATGAGGGGGTGTTCTTTGCTCTAAGGCTCTGTGCAGATAGACTAGAGTTTAGTTTTCCACATCTCCAGTCCTATTCTCTCCCCACTCCTCTAATCTACCTTTCATATAAACAGCGTGGTTCTGTTACCATATGGTACCAGAAATTGGTGTCCTGCATCCATGACTTGGAAAGAAAGAAAAAAGGAGGATAATTTGACACAATTTTGGAACAAGCTAT
This sequence comes from Lepilemur ruficaudatus, assembly GCA_963574885.1. NCBI lineage: Eukaryota > Metazoa > Chordata > Mammalia > Primates > Lepilemuridae > Lepilemur > Lepilemur ruficaudatus. The sequence goes on along the minus strand of CAUYRT010034344.1, from coordinate 10,607 downwards.
GGTTGAGCAACAGTTTTCAAGAGTTTCATGTCCCTCACACTCTACAGAAGACATCTTTGTTGAGAAGTTCCCATCCAAATGCCTACCAAACTCCCGTCTTCTGACCTGAAGGCTTTTGCCATTTTGGGGACTGGAGGTGTACAAATTAGTACAACTCTCTTGAACCTCCAGAGCCCTTTCAAGTGAGTATTATGAATGAGGACTCTGTATATGTCAGCTATGTCTATCTCATTATTGCCAGGAAGGAAACATCCTGTCAAATGAAAGAGAAAGAGCCTTTTCTTCCCATATTAATTGAGGTCTGAAAATAGCTGGAAATGCTCTTCAATAGAGAGTAGAAAATTACATGGCTGTGTCTTTTATATGAAAAAAATACATATCCATAAACTGTAAAGGGACTATGAAACACTACATATTATACTTTTAAAGCAGCTTCACTGGTCTATTTTTGTTGCATAATCACTGTTTAACTTCCTATCTTCAGACATAGCTTATATGATGGCATGCTTTATTTCCACTAGTTAAATCTCTTCTTGACCCTCAGCTATTCAGGCATTATTGGGATAAAACCAATGTTAAGGAAGAACGGAATGACTGGTTTTTGTTAAGGTCATTCATCTGTCATTCAGTACTGGGTGGCAATTTACAGTTCTAAAAGCAACTATATTTTGGATACAGGATGGCAATTTCACAGTTGAGAGATTTCTCTATTTAACCTGCATCTATTTGAGCACTTTCTTTAATGCTAAAACGTCGCTTTTTAAATGTCTGAATTTTTGTATTTTTCTTTCTGCAGTTGCTCATAATTTTGTGTAATATTGACTGAAGGAAATACTATATCCTGTTGACCTTACCAAATGGCCATCCAAATCAGGGAAGTCCTGTGTGCTTGGCTGTTCTCCTGGGAAAGATGCTGTTCAGGATCTCAGCTACCAACACGACTTAACATAATCTGCTTTCTGCTCTTCGTTTTTCTGGCCTTGGAAATACACACTAAGGGACATCTTCACTCTCTCCTTCCCACATCAGGATTTGTTCAGAATGACTAGTCCTGTTTAATGATTTACAGATATTTGAGCTGTTACATTTTCTAGTCAACTAATTTATTAACTAATCAATATTCAATAGATTTGATAATCTCTTTCTTCTTCTAACTAACACGACCCTTGTACCCTCTGTTCACTTTTATACAAGATCCCTGTCATGAGTCCATTTCTCCTGCTGGAGTGTGAGGACCTGGAGGGCAGAAATTGAATTAATTATAATTTTATCCTAAACAGCACCTGGCCCATTGAAGGTGCTCAATAAATGCTTACAAAATTGAGTGATTCAAGGATCCACATGGTCTATAAATACACTAGAATAATTATGCCATATTAATGGCTTTCTATTGGTTAATTATTAAGTGCAACAGAAAGAGCCTGAAATTTGGTGGTATATAGAGTTTAATTTCTAGCCTCATTATTTACAAGCGTTGTAACTTCATTTTTTTCAGCTGTCACATGTGAATATCTACCACATGTTGTTCCAGTTACTTATTTGTCACATGTTAGTATTTAGTAATGTAAGTTTTACTCTCCAAACTAAAAAAAAAAACGTAAGTTTTCAGTCCTTTGTATATTTGTGTTCAAGAAAGGAAAGCTTTTAATGTTTTGGTATGACTTTATAAAAATATTGAATTGGCTGCTTTATTAATTTATTTATTTTTAGAGACAGAGTCTCATGTTCTGTTGCCCAGGCTGAGGTGCAATTGCCCAATTATAGCTCACAGCAACCTCAAACACCTGGGCTCAGGTGATCCTCCCTCCTAAGCCTCCCAAGTATCTGGAAGTACAGGTGTGCACCATAATTCCTGGCTAATTATTTTTATGTTTTGTATAGATAGGGCCTCACTATGTCCCCAGGCTTGTCTTGCACTCTTGGCCTCAAACGACCTCTTGCCTTAGCCTCCCAGTGTTGGGATTAATGGCGTGAGCCAACACATCCAGGCTAAATTGTCCGCTTTTTAAGATTGGTTAAGAAAAAACCTTATTGTAATTTCTATATACTGTTGTTTTTTCTTTTCTTTCTTTTTTTTTTTTTTTTTTTTTTGAGACAGAGGCTCTGTTGCCCAGGCTAGAGTGCCATGGCATCAACCTAGCTCACAGCAACCTCACACTCCTGGGCTCAAGCTATCCTTCTGCCTCAGCCTCCCAAGTAGCTGGGACTACAGGCATGCACCACCATGCTTGGCTAATTTTTTCTATATATATTTTTAGTTACCCGGCCAAATTCTTTCTATTTTTAGTAGAGATGGGGTCTCGCTCTTGCTCAGGCCGGTCTCAAACTCTTGAGTTCAAACAATCCACCCGCCTCGGCCTCCCAGAGTGCGAGGATTACAGGCATGAGCCACCACTCCTGGCCCACTCTGCATTTTAGCAGGACCATTTTTCCTGGTAGATCATCAATGCCATGATTTCTGGACCCATATATTACTTAATTTTTAACTGAAAGCTTAATAAAGATTACCCTTTCAATAATATATTTGTTTTCTTAATCTTAAGAAATGCAAAATTTTCCATTATGTCCTAACCACTTGTAAATTATTTTTAATAGTTATTTTCATGTTCTTCTATATCTTCCCTTTATTTCTTTCATAAATGTTTTAAATGTTCAATGACTTATATGTGTTAATGAGGGGAAGGAGATGAGGAAGAAAGGAAAGATGCTTAGATATCAACTTGAGAATAAGATAACAGGGAGACAGATTTGTTAAAGGGAGATGTCTGAGAAAATTATATTTATCATTGAACAACATAAAGAAGAAAGTGAATTTAATTATGTTTATTTTGCTGATACATCAACCATTTTAAATTTTGGTTTAACTGACATAAAATAATCATACATATTTGTGGGGTACAATGTGATATTTCAATGCATGTGTATATTGTGTAATCAGGGTAATTAGCATATCCATCACCTCAAATATTTATTATTTTTTTGTGGTGAGAACATTCAAAATCCTCTCTTGTAGCTATTTTAAAATATATAATACATCCTTAAATTCTAGCCACTCAAAATAATGCCAAGCACTGAAACATCATTTTATAAACCAATTTGTTCCTGTGATGCTTCAGCCCCAATTCCCTGGCCCTACCTCAAATATATGTCAACTTAATCCTCAAAATTAGAAAGTGACATACAAAGTTAATCTATAGTTCAATTAGAAATGTTTTCTATGAATTAGTATATTTGTTTTGTCATTCTTAGCCAAAATTTTAAGAGGGTCTATTTGAATAAATCATTTCCCCTCACTGACCCTCAGTTTCATTATCTTTAAAAAGTTAGACTAGATGTCTTCTGAAGTTCCATTCATCTCTAAGACTCCATAAATCTGTGATTCAGTAATGTACATCTTGCATAAGTTCTAATAGGATTAACGTTTGTAAAATAATTTAAGATTCAAAGATGAAATGTTTTATGCTCCTTTCAGAAAAGTACTTTTGTTTAATGAAGCATGTCAGAAAAGTCAGATCTGCCTGGGGGTAGATGCTTTCATTGGCATGTTGGGCTTTACCTATAATCAGGACTGACCTGAAAGAAGAAAAAGATGACAAGAATATCACAGATAAACAGGAGTTTAGTGTGGCTAGAAGGTTCTTTTATCCATTATATTCAATACCAGATGTTGAGAACACATAAGTGTGAATACTTTTTAATTTCTCTAGTTCACATAGAAGAAACTGCAGATGGGAAAAAAAGCTTTTCTCAAAAGAGAAATTCTATTACAGGAAAAACTCATCTGTTGTTGCAAAAAAGCGGAAGTTGTTGGGTTAGAGGTTAGTCTGGGAAGTGGCAATGAGAGACTCAATTTTTAAAAACTACAAAAAAAAAATAATTTTTAGCTCTCAGGCAAAAAAAATAAAAATAAAAATAAGTAAAAAACAAGCCAGGAATCTGAGTTGGACCTGAACTAGAAGATTGTATAACATTAGAGGTGGGTACCTTTCCTTTCACAAAACCTCACATTAATCACATGTACCAGCAATGACCGTGTGTGTGTGTGTGTGTGTGTGTGTGTGTATTAAAGTAAAAATAACAGAGAATAATTAACAGTAAAGAGATTATGTAATAAATTCTTTCAGTCTAATTTTTCCCTCATTAACTCCTGGCTAGATTGTCAGATTGAAAAGCTGTAGGCAAAGAGGCATGCAGACTCCAGGTAGATGAAGTTTCAGTGACAAATGTAACTTCCAATAAAGTCACAGTTCCGTTTGTGTGCTCAACCCTATGTATCTTTGGAAACTACAGAGAAAGGAAAAGTGCAATCCTAAGTCAGATATAGTTCTAAAAGATGAGAGATCAAGATCATTTTTACTAACATAATTGTGCATTTGATTCAGTGCATATGTTTGCAATGAGTGTCCTGAGGAAATCTGGAAAAGACTCCAGTTTAGGAAGACAATATTAATATTGTTTATTCATTGGATTTATAGAGATTTATATATATAGGATTTATTTATTATTTTTATTTATTAATTTTTATTGTAATATATTTATAGATTTATAAATACAATTATAGATTTATTTACACACAATACTATTGTTTATTTATTGGATTTATCACTTACGTATTGGATTTATAGATTCAAAACTAACTTTCTTAGTTTAAGCAGAATGATAACTCTCTCTCCAATTGCATAAGTATTGAATGCATTTAGACATGTTGAGAAACTTGGGATTCCTCAGAAAAACTCGTGACCAGGCAACTAGCTGGTAATATCTGTGCTACAGCCTGAATGTTTGTTCCCTGCCTCCCCGACCAGTTCATATTTTGGAACCTAATCCCCAATGTGATGATATTATGAGATAAAGCCTTTGAGATTAGTACCCTTGTCTATAGGCCCCAAGGAGCTTGTTTGTCCCTTTTGTCATGTGAGGACACAATGAGAAAGCACCATCTACGACTCAAAGAGTGAGCTTTTACGAGCCACCAAATTTGTTGGTGACTTGATATCAGACTTCCAAACTCCTAGAACTATAAGAAATAAATTTTTGTTGTTCATAAGTTACCCAGTCTAAGACATTTTATTATAGCAGCCTGAAAGGAGTAAGACAAACTGTTACTTGTTTCAGTGAAAAGGACTTTGAAAGGTATTACGATTTTTTAGGCTTGATGTTGAGGGAAACCAGACATATGGTTCTTAGTTTTAAATCTAAGTATGTATTTGCTCATTCCACACTTGTGTGAAAGAGACAATGCTGCAGAATATGTCTCTTGAAGAACAAAGTTTTTATATTTCTCAAAATCCATAGTATAACATATTGCTTGCAAAATAATTGGGATGAGATTGATAGGAATTTTGCTTTCTAGTATCTATGTCATCTCAAATATGTTTTCCAGATCTTAGAAAGTCACATTCATTTGAAAATCAGCTGAAAACCATGGACCCTGTCCCAAAGTTCTCTATACACCCCTGGACATGGGCACAGTACAGCATATCACATACCTTTTACGAGATCTCTTTAAGTTTATTTAGACTACCAAGTGATTCTGGGTAAGGAACGTCTTCAAAAGCAAATGGAATGAGTTTTACTTGGTTAAAAGATTTTAAATCAGACTTCTAAAACTTTTTTATGTCTTTTAGCATGAAAATGTGTTTCCAATTTATTTCCTAATCCCTTTTCATTTTACTTTTCAAGACTCAGCTTACCCTAATACCTGAAAATTTGATACAGTGTAGTTAATATGGAGAGTTTTAGCTAATTTCTGCTCATATTTGTCAGGGAATGAGAAATAGAGGAGATAGGTGGATCGAGAAATTGTGATTAAATACCGTGAGCAGGATCAGATAATTCTTTGTCCTGGAAGAATTGACCATTTTGTTTTAGAAAATAATCTGAAGCTAAGCCTTAATTCACAGGGAAATCTTAAGTAAATGAGAAGATATTCTTCTAAATATATTTAAAACACAAAGTAGACTTCATCATAGAACTTTCTAGAACTCTGGTGTACCTGATTATTTTTACAAGATAGAAGCACAGGTAGTGGTTTTTTATGGACTACCAGGCTGTGTATAAAACTTCTAGGATAAAGCTGGACAGTCCATGTGTTGAAGACCTAAGCCCCAGTATGACTATATTTGGACATAAAGCCTGTGAAGAAGTAATAAAAGTTACATGAGCTTATAATGGTGGAGCCTTAATCCAATAGGGCTGGTGCCCTCATAGGAAAAGGAAGAGACATTGGATCTCTCTCTGTCATCAGGTGAGGACATAGCAAAAATGTGACAATCTGAAAGCCAGGAAGAGACACCTCAATAGGTATTGGATCTATTGGAATGTTGTTTTTGAACAACCTCAGCCTCCAGAACTGTGAGAAATAAATTTCTTTTGTTTAACCCCCCCAGTCTGTGGTATTTTGTTATGGCTTCCCAAACTAACAAATACACCACCTGAAAGAAATCATTTATATTTTCAGTCATTTGAGCAATAAACAGAGCTATAGTCCCTACTATGAACCAGGCAACATATTAGGGATATAGTAGAAGAAGAGAAAAATTAAAATCCCACCCTCAAAAAGTTTCCATACACACATAAATAACAGATAGAAACAAAAATATAATAAGTTATAGAATATCAGATATAGATAGTTTTTATAGAGAAGATAACGTAAGGTTATAAGAAAGACAATGTCTATAGAATTGCTTTAACCAGGGTTGTCTTTCTTCTGCTTGCAATAGTTTTCAACCCCTTGCCCCACAGATAGAGAATGTGCAAACCCCAGGAAATGAATTGAGCCAAGCATGTTCACTGGGCAACTAGAAAACTAGGGTTACTGAAGCTAAGTAAATAAAGGAGCAGTGGAAGACAGTGAGATTAGGTAGGTGTGAGGTGAAATTGGCAGGGTCCAAATCGTTGGTTTCTTTTTTTTTCATTTCAGCATATTATGGAGGTACAAATGTTTAGGTTATGTATATTGCCCTTGCCCTTCCCCAGTCAGAGCTTCAAGCGTATCCAACACGGACAGTGCGCATCACACTCATTATGTATATGTACCCATTCCTCCCTCCCCCCCATCTGCCCAAGATGCCACCTCTTGTATTATCCTGGATAGAGCTGGAGCCCATTCTACTAAGTGAAGTGTCCCAAGAATGGAAAAATAAGCACCACATGTACTCACCATCAAATTGGTTTTAACTGATCAACACCTAAGTGCACATATAGGAATAACAAATCATTGATTTATTGCTGGTCCTAGAATTACAGGAGCAATCTATCATGGTACTTCTAGCATTGTAAGCAGAAGATGAGTATGCTCTGATTGATACATTTTAACTATTACTCTCTTTCGTAGCAATTGAATTATGAGAGACAAGTATGGAAACAGAGAATTGAGTTTGGAGCTATCATATTAATCTAGACAAGACAAAATGGTGGCTGAACTATGGTTTTAGCAGTGGAGATGTGAGAGGAGATAAAATTTGAAATTTGTTTTGGAATTAGAATAGACAAGACTTATTGGTGGATTTTATATGGCTGGATCAGAAAGAGGACAAAAATAACTCCTAGAATTTGTCCTGAATAATTAGATAGATAGTGAAACTGTCCTTATGATGATAATAGGGTGACTCATAATGAGGAGGCTTCAGGCAAGCAAATCACTATCATTTGGGTTGGGCTGTTTGAAATACTAAAAAGTTAAGAGGAGATGGCATTGAGGCAATTGGGCATGTGAGTCTGGAGGTCAAGGGAGAATCTAAGCATGGCAAAAGAAAAATGTATATCATCATCGTATCAGGGAACTAGATGGGATCAGCAATGGAGAGAATGAAGATAAAGATTAGAAGGGAAAAAAAGTAAAATATAGACTTAGAAGGAAGACGTTAACATTAAATATCACTGATAGAGGGATTCCTATAACACAGGAAAGAAACCAGGGCATTTGGTTTTTAATGAGGATTAAAATTTTAAGGTAGACTCTTAAATACTTTTATGAAATCTTAGGAGCACTTCCTAGGGCCTTCTAATTAGGTCTCCCAACACCCCAATTCAATGTATATTGAAGCCATACATTAATCCCCAGTTACTGTTCAGGTTTCTTACAAAATATCAATATTTTCAGAACTCACAGATCTCGTCTTTATTTTTAAAATAGAAAGAACTTTAGGAAGATTGTAAAAATGTTGCTCATTTCTCTTGAGCTCTTGTTTTTTCATCACTTAATATGCACTGCTAGACTGAACACAGTGAGAACTTTTGGGATATGGCCCATAAGTTCTGCACACTTGTAGCATTCTCTGTGTGACATATTGTAGTAAATGAAGCATAGCATAATATTGATTATAGACTTTTTTATATAAAAGAGAGATTTTTATGGTACTTAGAGTCCTCAGCCTTGCCAGAAAAGCTAAAATATCTCAACATCATACATTACATAAGGAGATCCGAATTAGAAGCCTGATTAGAAATGAAACAAACAAATAAAAGAAGACATGGGAACTACTGTCAGACTTTCCATTCTTACCATTTTCTACTCAGCCGTAACTCTTCATCCAAAGACTATCTAAACACTAAAGCTTGAAACCTTAAAAGGGAAAAGTAAAACAGTACTGGTTTGATTAAAATGAAAAAAAACTTTAAACTACAAAAAATAAACATGTAAGAAAGAAGACAAATGTAAAATGGACAAAAATACTCAAAATAGAGAACGACAGTGTTAATATTTTGAAATATAAAGAACTTCTAAAAATAAGTGAGAAGACAAATAAGGGACAAAAAGCGAGCCAAATATAGGAGCAAATCATTGACATTAGTGATATAAGTGCACTAAAACACACAGAAATATTTTTAATGTCACCAATACAAAGTAATAAGATTCTATTATTACCACTCATATTTGCAAAATGTTATAAAAGCTGGAAATTTCTTAAGAGTTGGTTTGACAACAGAAAAACGCAGAATCAATAGAGAATTAAACAAAATTGAAACATTTTTTTTCTTTTCCATTGTCCATAAAGACCTGAGAAATGTGCAGTCTGGGACTGGTGAGATAGTCCTGCTCACTGAGGGGACTCGGGGCTCCGGCTATTTCTAGCTGCCATGATTCCATTCCTAGGAAAGAGCTGTCCTCCTCAGGAAGGCATTTCTGACAATGCATCCTAGACAAGAGGATGGTGGAACGATGAAGAAGGGCATTTGTCCTAACTATCATTTCAAGAAGATTCCCAGAACTGCCACAGAATTGCTTTGCTAATATCTATTGGCCAGAACTTGGTCAGATGGCTGCACTTAGATCCACAGTGTACTGTTTTTCATTATTGGATCTCATTATTGAGCTGCAAAATCTTTTATGTATATTCTTGAATCATGTACTCATATTTATCTATCTTTCTACCTATATATATTTTCCAGTTTATGGGTTATTTATGCATTTCTGTGTCATTTTAAGAGAATAACTTTCAATTTGGGGTCTAATTTATTCTAGTCTATTTTATTGTTTATTGCTTTTCTTTTACAGTAACTATTTTGATATATTCTATAAGAAAACTTGGCTTAAGAAACTCAGTGGTCACAATGATAATCTTTTATGTTTCTTCTAAAACCTATAGTTCTCATTTTTATGTATAGGTTTATGATTAATCTTAAAATAACTTATTTGAGGAGGAGATTCATTACTTTTCATCTGCATATTCATTTATTCCACTTTTGTTTAAAATGTCATACTTTTCACATGAAAATATTACTTAAAATCAATTAAATTTATGTAGGTGGTGCTATCCAGACTCTTGATCCTGTTTGATTGATCTAATTGTCTAACACTATGCCAGTATTACACTGGATTGATGACTACAGATTTACAGTAAGCCTTGGGAGCAAATAGCGGAAGTCATTCAACATTGTCATTATCTTTTAAAAAATGTCTTGACTATTATGGGCTTTTGGCATTTTCATATAAAGTTTAGTAAAACCTTGTCAATTTGGTCCAAAAAACCTTCCGAAATTTTAATTGCAGTTGCAATGAGCCCATACGTTAGTTTAGAGAAAATTGATCCTTTGACAGTATTCAGTTTTCCAATCTACAAACTAGGCATATTTCTGCATTTACGTCTCATTAATATTTTGTAGAAATTTTGTATATCTTTAAATAGATACGTTACTAGGTATTTGATGTTTTTGATGCTTTTGAGCATAGTAGCTTATTAATAATTTATAATTGCCTAGTGCTATCATTTGTATTTCCATACGATATCAATGTAATATTGTAGCCTGTAATACTGCTAAACACGCATATGCATTTCAAGAATTTTTGTAGCTTGTAATGTACACTATCATGTCATCTGAGAATAAAAGCAGTTTCACTTTTCTAATACTTATGTTTTCTTGCTGTGGCCCCTTCTTGGGGAGGAGAATTGAACACAGAAGACAGACAACAAACAACAGACACACAGAGATGATACAAGACTGCAGCAATCTCCTGCTTGTAGCGTCTTTATTTTTAACACTGTTCTTTTGGCATCTGTCCCAGTCTACCCCAGCTTTTCCCACCACTATTTTCTGTTCCCAGAATGTTTTCGTCTCAGCATGGACTGGTTCTCACCGCTCTGCCTCAGGGAGTTGACGATTGC